>JACXGK010010300.1:0-18264 GCA_016801125.1 Novumbra hubbsi | reverse complement strand
CCCCCCCCCCCCCCCCCCCCCCCCCCCCCCCCCCTCCGCTCACCCAGTTGCACACATCCTCATATCTTCTTCTGCCACTGGGTGTTGGGGGGCAAGAGAGCAGGGAGTCATAGTGATGATCCAAACCCTCCATTTCCTAAAAAGAGTTAGAAAAGTCACATGGGTGGTTTTAGTAGCTTTTAAGTGTCCCTAACATGTTGGCCCTTTGACCTATTCTGAACATCTCTGGCTTTAGTTATTTCTAGAAGAAGAAAACAAGCGAAGATGTGTAATGTACGAGGTCCTTGTTTTATTAAATGCATGTATCACCATTACCCAAATCAGGAAGAGACCACTTGGCATCTGTAGAACAATGTATATAATTCCCCCTTTATGCCTCATTCAAAACATTGCAATATACCCTAGAAATGAAGCACGTCAACGGATAAACGCATGGTCCCCAACTGATCATCCTTCAGTTACTCGTAGGAAATCCTCTGACTGCTTAGAAGTCTGACTCTGCACATGACTGCGTTGTGATGATTTTCACCACATAAAGACAATGTATTTCCATGTGGCCAGGAAAAAGAGATGGAGCACTTTGTTCTGCTTTTTTACGTAGGCAAAATGAGTCAGTACTAATTCAGTTTACTTGTTGGGGGTACGGTACTTAAGGGCAGGCTGGAAGCTCCACTAATCAATTCTGAAATTAAAAAGCAACCCATTTGGTTTGACGTTCCCACTGTTCTTAAGTGCTTTTCTGTATAAATCATCTATATATTGTTGGTTAATAGATGTCATTGAAATGAATGGGGCCATGTGGAAAGGTTAGTTAATTGTAAAATATTTGGAGACAATACCTTAATCAAATAGTCCTTCTATTTATGTACAGCACACATTTTTATAATTTTTACTCGATAGCTACTGTCCTGTGTTTTTGCCAAATTCAAACAGTAGCAGTAACATCTATGGATTTTCCCTACATTTTTCAGACGTGCAACAATGTGCTAGCTCTGAGACCAGCCATTAGCAGGGAATATCTTATCAGTGCATAATAGTGTTTTCATAATTCAGCAGATGTGTCTGTGTAGCATCGTTTTTTTTCCCTCCTTGACCAAAACTGAACTTGAATCGGGGACCCTTTGCTAACATCTTTTGCCAAGCATCGTTACCTGTTTTACAGTTACATGTGAAAAGGTACCGTAAGTACCACCCCTGGACTCCCTTTTACATATTTGCAATATACAAATACAACCATCATGTCAACATTTGTCACAGATTAAGGTTACGTAAATTGACAAACATAGTAACATTGAAACATAGTACTTTGCAATCCTTTATCCATGAAAAATCACCAGAAGTGCAACAACTGCCTATCAGTGTCTTACATAACTTTTATTTACTGTACTACTCAAACTGTGTCATGGTTCCATGATTAGTTCAGTTTCAGCTTTTTGACAGATTGCCTCCCAGTCTTTCGTAAGAGCATACTGACTTAGCATTTTTTTTGTTTTTTTTTTGCATAAATGGTTTAAAAGATTTGTTAAATTGGGTTGCCTTCATGTATTAAAGTGTTTGAAATGTAGCTTAAAGATGCGTACAAATGTGTAAAAGTAAAGATTAAAAGACAAACTTTTTGTAATATATTAATATTCTTGTCATTTAACCAACGCTATAATTAAAAACAAATTACAGGAGGAATTAGGATTAAGTGTCTTACTTTAGGCCACATTGACAGATGTTTATTGTTCGGCTGGAGGAAACAAACCAGCAATGTTAAAATACCGACTGGAAGCTTTAACCACTGGGTGTTTTGCCCGTATGTTACCGATATTTTCATATAAATATATCTACATGAAGTGTGAACCATTTTGCAACATAAACCAAATCATTGGTTTACAATTGGACAGTACCTCCCTGTTTCAGTCTGTTTTCTTCCATTTAGTGCCTAATGAACACAACCACTGGTGTGAAGTAGGTGTCTGTTTCCGGTCTCTGGGATGGCAGGCTGAATGGCCGTGGGGCACTGTAAGAAATGAAATCCCACAACCCGATACTGCAGCAGCCCAATTTGTGTCGGACGGGGGAGTAGACATTTGTCACTAGCTGTCAGATGTGGCGATAGGGCAGTTCTGTGATCAGAAGCTACAGCAAATGAGTAATAGCAACTTCTTTGAGCTGTACAACTCTTTGTGTATCCCCTTACTTTTTCTCACTCTGTGTCTGGGTATTGGTACATGTGGTACATAGAGTTACTGTGGGCCCATTATTCAGATTTGTAGGTTCGTGAGGTTTTTCCGAATAGGCCAGTTAAGAATATTACTAAGTTTCGGTGTTATGCCTCAATCAGCTTGTTACAACAGTGGACTTGCCCTTGTGTCCCATACATGGCTCTTGTAACTCCAAAGTTCTGGGTTCTAGGACAGGGATCCGTTATAAGAGGGTATAAATATGTATGAAAGCAAGTCTCCAAGCAGAGGTTATAAAGGGAATGTAGCTTTGTGATTTGGACTTGCAATAATACTGACATCATCTTGTTATCCATCGTAATGGTCGCAAACGGGGAAAATGGGATGTTACTTTTTATATTGCCTGATTTGCCCCGGAGGATTATGCTGCATTGTAGAGACACTGCTTTTCTTAGTAAAGAGACTCAGATTAAATAATGTCATGTTTTACTAACCATTTTATAGTACTAGAATGTATTGCCAACGCAGCCCTCGTAAGAATACATCCATCTGCATTACTAATTTTAATGGCAAGTGAATTAACTACCGGCACACACATCTAGTTTTGAAAGCAATTTTAATTCACCTCTGGTTAAACTGTACAAGCAACCATATCGAACAAGAACCTGCCATCCATTTGAAGACTGTGAACACATAGATGGCAGTGATCGTTGTCGTTCTCCTACTCATTGGCATTTGTAATACTGAGAAGCATCCAGCAGACGTTTATCCATGTGACACGGTAAGCGCATGAAATCAATCCCTCTCCCTTGAGCCTGTGATTCTGTCAGGTTTCATCTCGTCACCCCCCCCTTTAACCAGCATTCTCCTCCAATTCTCTGAGATGTATCCCCATACACCTGCAGAGGTTTAGCCCTCTTGACAAACTGTTAAAAACAACACGCCATGCCATATGCGTGCCTAATTTCTTATCTCAAATGTTTTTCTGATATTCTTGTAGAGAACACTGATAGGGGGGGATTGGCAATTGACTTCTAAACAAGATTCTGGTTTTGTTTGTCTAAGATCCAGGGCTTAATATTCCTCTTGATTTGTTTTGCGGGTTTTGTTCTGGGCTCTTTGTTTTCGTGAGTTGAGTCATTCAGAGATGTGATCCAAGCTGATTGATTAAGGAGTGAGCTGGGACGAGATGGCAGGCATTTCTCTTCTTTGTCTGTCACGGCCATGTTGTTTTAGGGGATTACAGACAAGCACCTCAGAGTACGATGGAACACAGCAATTTACAGCCCAATTTGAGAAACCCAATAAGCGGTGTCCTATTTTAATCTTCTATCTCGTGTACCTGACATCCACACGCATGTGTGTTTTTGTTTATCAAATGTTGCTTACGCACATTTTCCTCCAGTTCAAAATTGAAAAGAAGAGGAATAACAATAGACAGTAAAACAACATAGAAAAGAAAGAAACCTTTTAACACAAGGAATATATACATCTGGACTATTTACTGGGACTACAAAATACCTATTTAATGTGTAGTGTGTTGTACAAGGTTTTTGCACATATGGGTAAGGGAACTAGGTGTTACAGAGTTATAAACTGGCCTCAGCTTCTCTCCAAAGATTGCTTGATGGAGCAGCTAATGAGGTTATACAATTGTCAGCCTTATTTTTTTTTGAAACATTCCACAATTGTTAAGTTAAAAGATTACATGTGTAGAATCAGAGGACCACAGGTTCAAGCCGGAATGGTTCCAGACAAACTGTCAATGGAGGAAGTAAAAAATGTTGCAGCATTGTGAAGACGTTGGTTTTACTGGTGCCGTGACCCGGATCGTAAATTGGCCTCTACAGCCTGGGTCAGTAGCTGTGTAGCTAGTTTAGGAGTGGTAGGTTAAGCCCATTCCACAATCTTCTGACAATTGGTGTTAAAATGTTGGTAGGTGCTTTATTTGGCATGACATGCCTCATATTAGGAATAACTTTATTTTAAGAAATTAGTAATTAAGAAGTTTAATACTCTGGACTCAATAAACAGTCAGATTACGTCATACACGCACTCAGAAAAATGTGTAGATGTATGAACACACACAACTTTCTTAACCCTTCTTTATTCGCACATAGCAGATCTTTGATGTTTATCCTTTTTAAATCTTATCACATTTGTATTCGTCTAGCAGTTCACAGCAGGTATAAAAGCTGCAGTGAAATGTCTGTATACTACCTCCATCAGCAATGCATTACCTTAGTCGATATGATGTGTACGTGAAGGCATTTGTGTCACTAAATGACATGCCAGTCGATTAGATATTACTGTTGCTGGGTGCGGAAGATGGATAAGGGGGAATGGCCGTAAATGAGCAATCACTATGGGTAATGTGTTTGAATGCATGTTGCCCAGGGGAAAGCAGTTAATAATTTAACTGTGAATTCCTTCATTGGCACATCAGCCTAGATAGCCGGCATATTATGAGCTGGGCCACGCTTTCGCTTGCTTGTACCTTTAAAGGGCCTTGTCTTCCGACAAGTAATGACTAATCAATAAACATCATTTAGTTGATGTGTATGGTTACATGCACACAGTAATGTCATTATTGTGGTGAGTCATATTACTTTAATAGTTTAAACGTTTCTATGATTTGCGAGATTTATGATTTACATAATAATGTGTTCACACGGACACGTCTTAAATCATGCCCATCGATTAATAAATGCAGAAAATCTACTATGAAAGTGCTTTTTGAAATCGCATATTTTTGGGATCTGTTCTCAGCTGCGAGGAGAGAATAATCCATTTTCAACCCAGAAACCCACAGGATGAGTGTCCAATCCAAACCACATGGCATCCCGTTGTGCATAGTCTCTCCTCATCTATCTGTGAGACTCCTAATGTCATAGGAAGGTTAGATTAGCAAAGGATCACGTCACTTTGAGGGCTTAGTAGACATAGTGTGCCCATTGTGAAGCTTGGGGCCTTTTCCTCCTGTTTGTTTTGTTCTTCCTGTTTCATTTCCTGCACACGAACCCATGATGCATCGTGTGAAAGCAGATATTTTCATTCATCCGTGCTTCTCTTACTGACAAACCTGTACCCACACACGCAGATGGAAGGATGGTAGCAGGGGGGCCTCAGCTTCTACTGCTTGGAAGGAGGAAGAATATGATAGCCACAGGCTTAGTTCTGTGACAATGTACATTCACACATTTTAAATTCTTGATGCAGGCCAACAAATCTAATTTAAAAAAGGACTTGAAGCGGTGTGTGCTGACATGGGGCAGTCCCTCACCATTGACAGTACCCTTGAAACATGCAGTTGTGCCATTTGAAGGCCACCGGCTGTCACTCTATACACATGGCCTGGACTCCTGGAAATCAGTGTCACAGGTTGGCCCTGGAAGGCTTCTCAGTTTGTAATATGACGGGGGGATTGGTTAGCAGGAGGTTTTAAAATCTCTATAATGCTTCATAGGCTGTATGATTTTAAGGTCTATTTTATGCCCGGTGATTAACAACAACACCTCATTGCTCACTTGAATAAATAAAGAACACGTCCAAGATAAAAAAAATTACATCTTAAATACAAAACACCACCAAGAAAAAACATTGAGAAGTTAATCATGTCACGGTCGTAGTGTGCGGCAGAACCAAAATCAGACATTGTATAAACAAAAAGGTGATTTAATCCAATAAACAAAACAAATACAAACTAACACGAACTGTAACCGGAAAATGAAAGGTATGCAACAAACATAAAACGATTTACAAATAACGAGTAGCGTATTCACTTGAATCTTGAATTAAATGAAAGACAAACCGTGAAGTTGTGACAAACACAAACAATAAACCACACTGAGTGTGGCTGTAGCCTAGCCTAAGTAGGCTCCCCAATCAGAGTCAACTGAATGCAGCTGCTCTGACTGGGGAGCCCACAGCGGCATGGAGATGGCTAGAGGCCTCTCCATGTGACATGCCCTGAATGGGAGCCCCAAAGCACAGAGATGGCTAGGGGCCCGCATCCAGGACATGACAGCCACTGTAAACTCCTGCTAGGTTTGTGTGGCTTGGATATTGGCCATGGTCCTAATCACTATAATTTCTGGAAATTAAACAACAAAACAATAATCAATAAGCTTCAAACACAGTAGTAAAAAATTAACTCCCTTGAGCCTTTTTTACTACTTTTTCAGGTGTGCCAGTAATTCTGACAGACAGAGCAATTTGCTGACACAAGCTTTAACAGGCCACACTATGTCTTTGATGTCTTTCTGACTAGAGATAATTCATGACTCCCAAATAGTACAATTCCAACTGCATTAAAAGTCATGCCACTGTGAAACCCAATATGATGTTTTTTTATTATTATTAATTCCTGGGAAACCGCTGTACGGGGAAGATCTTTGTTTAGACGCCACATTTGAGAATCAATCAACTGGGTAATAGGCAATAGGCAATAAGCTACAGGGAAAGCTGACAACAAACATTGAGGCGTCTCATCGGATTACACAAGTCAAGTTGTGTGCTATGGATATAATGGCCCGATGTGTTGGCTAAGTACTCCTGCCAATCCCGCAACGGGGAAGATCGCTGCTCATTGTTGCCAATGGCGATTCCGGCATGGGGGCGAAATGCATCTGCATGGTAGCAGCTTGTGCACGAATGCACGTTCTCTTCCTTATATTTAGCGCCTGTCTCTCCTGCCTCGTTTCGAACTTGTTAGTGTATACGCGTGAAGTCCGCGGGACTATTGATTGCTGTGTGTCAGCCTTATTGCAGATCTCTTTGATCTGCAATGTTTCCTGCTGGTTCGGTGGGGAGAATTCCATCGCTCTTTATATGTTACGATTGGTCCTATCAACGGCATTTATTGTCTTGTTGAAAGCGCCAATGCTGTCTTCATTTTACTTTTAAATCATAGTTTTAGAGCTTCTATTTAATGTAATAACCAAGTTTCATTCGTGAAGGTTATTTAAACCCTAATTTGTGAGATATATGTATATATATATATATATATATATATATATATATATATACACATACAAACATACATATTTCCCTAGAAACTTTTATCTTTAAAATGCTCTGTGTGCCTTTGAATATATTTTTTAAAACACCCTTGGCGGTTCAATTGATCTAGAGCCCGCTCCTTAACCCAGATGAATGGACACTTGTCTGTTATAATGGGATTCCATTACATTGGTCCAGGTTGAAATTACAGGCATTTGTTTCCTTCACACTTTTAAACATTATATTGTAAAAAGTCAGTTTTATTAAAATAAAATATATATATATTTTTAACTTTACTGCTCATTTAATATGCAGTTATTATCTGTTGTGAATGTAATTCCCTTAAGATGATGCAATGCCCTAGAGTATCTCTCTAAGAGGTGGGTGTATGAGCTTCAAATGAGCGTGTTAATTACAGTAGTAATTACAGTAGTAATTAACGGGTTGATTGAATTGAAGGGTTGTGATTGTTTCTTCTTCCAGCTTTTCCCGCCGCTTGGTAAATCACACTCCCTCTAAATCAGTACCCGAAATGTTGCTTGACATTTATTCCCATTTACTTCTTTTAGTTGCGTCTTTAATAAATTGTCTGCCTCGTGCCAAGCTTTTAGTTGGGCTATTTGTGTTCCGTCCGAATGCATTTCAGAACCGCTATGGATGTTTACGCTAGCATCTCCAATCTCCTGGCTACTTGGCTAACCTGAAGCGCCGTAATGGAGCTCTCGTTTTGACGTATTACCATATTGTAATTGCTGCCTGCTGCGGCCAACGCGAACAATCTGGTCGATAACGGATTGGCTTAACTGCTAATAAAGATGGAGGGACTGGCCGTGTGGCCGTGTCTGTCTCTGCCTGTGTTGGAGCAATGTCAAAACCCATCTGCGTGTGTGCGTTCATGTATCGTCCAAGAGGTAAGGGGGAGACGGGTGAGAGCAGAAGACTGTTTTCGGGATTTCAAATAGAAATGTATTGGGGTGTTGTCTGTTGTTGTTGGCATAGTGTCAAAGGTACTTAAGGCTGTTAAATATGTGGCATCATTAGCGGCCATTACCTTGACCAGGTACAAATCACCTTCCCGCTGTGCTCATCCGCCTCGTCCATAATGTATGTGAGGATTTTAGCTCCCGTCTCGTTTCCCGTCTCTTTTCCAAGGGCTGCGTGACCAGAAGGCAAGGCACGAAAATGCCTCTTCATTCAGTGTTTTCTGTGCCCGGGCCATTCCAGGGCGGGGCCGGGGGGGGCGGTGCCCCGGTGACAGCAAGCTTGGGCCCCCCTAAATGTGGAGTCTGAATTAACTATTACATAATAATGTTTACTGTAACTGGCCCCCCTAAATGTGGAGTCTGAATTAACTATTACATAATAATGTTTAATGTAACTGGCCCCCCTAAATGTGGAGTCTGAATTAACTATTACATAATAATGTTTACTGTAACTGGCCCCCCTAAATGTGGAGTCTGAATTAACTATTACATAATAATGTTTACTGTAACTGGCCCCCCTAAATGTGGAGTCTGAATTGACTATTAAATAATAATGTTTACTGTAACTGGCCCCCCTAAATGTGGAGTCTGAATTAACTATTAAATAATGTTTACTGTAACTGGCCCCCCTAAATGTGGAGTCTGAAATAACTATTACATAATAATGTTTACTGTAACTGGCCCCAGCTTGCCCCCCCTCAGTTAAAAAGGTTTAGAACCGCCACTGTTTCTCTGCTAGCACACGTTGCCTCAGTGCTCAGATTTACTCTTGAACACAGAGGCAATGTGTTCAGAATGAATTTGTAATTGGAGTTGAATCGTTCGATTTTTAGCATTGTTTTCCATCTATAACATGGTTCAATTTTTTTGCCGGTGACATTGTAACATTCTTTCACCAGCAACATTGTTAAAATAAAAGTTGTTGCTCCATCGGGATTGGAGAGTAAATCGAGATAATGTACTGCAGTTCATATTCTCAGCATATGCTGTATCCAGCTAAATTAATGGGGTTTGTGGCCTTGCCCACTTCTAGATTATCCAGGAGATCATGTCTCTTAAATCCTACAAATGGGCTATTATTGTTCCAGGCTCTGCTATAATTCTGTGAATAATAGTTTAGAAAGTGGTCATTTGTTTTTCATGCTGAGCAGAAAAGCCAACTTGCTTTGATACATGCCCCTATTAAACAAATGCGTATAAAGGTGATGCATTGTTGAGACGTACGTAATAGAAACATTACGGAAGCGTCTTCCATACTCAGGTTATTGACATCATTGGCTCTGAACTCAAAGGAATATGTTACCGCATTGCCGTCAGAGGTTGTGTTCCAGCTGACACCCTGATGTCTTTATAGGGCACGTGTGCACTGCACACTGGGAAATGTAGTTGTATGGGACACATGCATGTAAACGTTGTACTGCTGTTTTAGTCAGAGGAAACACAGTGTTTCCTTCATCAAATGTCAGTAGTCACATTGACATTTGGAGATGGTTCTTTAGTCTTTGTAATTAAGAGGCGGTAGAAGGCATCAGAGCAGGGCTCTTCAACTCCCGTCCTGGAGAGGCGCGTAACATTTTAGACTTTCTTTCTACCTTGTAGTTAATTGCACTCAGCTGGTGTCCCAGGTCTGAATCACTCTTGATTAAAGGGAGAGGATGAAAAACAAAAGGCCTTTCAGATCCCCGGGACTGGAGTGGAATACCCTTGCTTTAGAGCCTCTAACTTAATTTACAAGGCTATTGATATCAGCATGAAATGACTTCTTGCTCAGAACTCAGTGTAGACATTTTAGCTTTTTTCATAATCACTGCGCCAATACAATTAGATTTTGCTATTGCACGCTGGCTGTGCTGGGAAGGCATAACTGTCTCCTTCCATTTTACAAAGTGAGGTCATTATTTGATATTGTGTCTTTGGGGAAATCAATAAGAAAAAGTCAAGATATGTTACTAAATCTTAATACAAGGAGATACTGGAAACCATAGTATTGCATTCTAGCACTCTCATTTACCATCATTATCATCATCAATCGATCTCACGCTTCCTCTAGTAGCTACACTCACAAGCAAGCCTTTCAATTTCCAGGGCTGTAGCCGTACGTCTTCATCACCATTCAGTGCCTTTATGTTCAACAGTATGCTGGTTCCACTGTGTTAACCGGTCCCTGAAGGAATGCGACAGTTTTCTCTCGTGTGTCCGGGGTCTTGAACTGAAACGACATGCAGCCACATCACCAATGAAGCTTTTAAGTGTTTTTGGCACTCAAGAACAGTGGCTACTATTCAAACCCTGCCCTGTTACATAACCTCCTTGTTCAATAGGCTGCTCCACGGCTCTACTCCACTGGATTTTAGCCTTGACATGGACCTTACGTGAACAGAGTTTAATACATTTCCATTGCACTATTTTTGTTTTGTCTTAAAAGGGCATCGACCCTTCTAAGCCTCATATGACCGGTATCTGCTCCTCTGTGCGAGAAGGAACGGGAGGAGCACTAACAGAGTCGTTCAAAATGACCTCCAGCGGGCGACTGGTGTGCATGTTTTCTAGCCAAACTGTCAGAAACAGACTCCATGAGGGTGGCACGAGGGCCCGACGTCCTCTAGAGGGACCTGTGCTCACAGTCCAGCACCGTGCAGCTCCATTGGCATTTGCCAGAGAACACCAGAATGGGCAGGTCTGCCAGTGGCACCTCGTTCATCTCGCAAATCATTGGTAATGATTACTTAATAAGCAAACGTTCATACTTTGAGGTCAGTTGTGACACTAGATTACTTGTGTCTGACTGATATTAATGCCTCATTATGCATTTTCTTTCTAAGCAGGGTTTCCCACAGGTCCTTGAAATCCTTGATGAAATCCTTGAAAGTTGAAAACAAATAAACGCCTTGAATGTTTTTGAAAATATATATAAATAAACATGGGTTCATTGAAAGTGCTTGAACCCATGTTTATTGATATACATGGGTTCATTGAAAGTGCTTGAATTTATGTATTTTCTGCAAGAATAGAAGAGACCACATAGCGTGCCATCGCTGTAACCCAGCTCAATTTGCGACGTTTTCACACATTTAAGCCTCTTTTTAAATATTGTCTGTGAGCCTTTGTGAAGCCCGCTAGGTCTTGTAATGAAAATGCTCAGTGTCATAACAGGAACTAACATCGATCCATGTCTCAGACAATGCCACAGTGGGTCCTTGAATTTGAGGGAATTGTGTCTGAAGCTCATCCAAGCAGCCTTGTAGTTGCAACTAATGCAGTTGGTAGGTGACAATCCTACAGGATCTGCCTGCTGAACATCTGAGTGTGCCTGGATGCTCCTGGAGCTTCAGATAAGCTCAACAATTTGAACACTTCAATTCCGGTGTCTATTGAGTTTCGTCATGAAATCTTTATGGATGATCACAATGTAAGTTGTTTTTGCTATATAATTGTAAGCGAAAAAAGCTCAGTATTATAAATAAACAGTTTTAATCAATTGCAGCAGGTGTGTTACGTGGTTCCCGGAACAGTATTACAGGTTTTCATAGCGGCTTGCTTATTAGAGATTCGTAACATGCACGTGTGTCGGAAGAAAGCCATGCAATTGGTTGATTTTCAAGCAGGAAGAGGCTGGAGCACGCATTTAGAACTGGACAGCAGGAAGTTTAGAGTCTGTAATTACTATAAATTCTAGCCTTAATCCTTACATCCTCTTTAACATTTAATGCATTCATTTCTTCATGACGTACCTGAAGAAATGGTGTCCTGGTCACACAATTCTTTTTTCAGTACAGCTGAAATGCCTTTTTTGCTTATGCGCAATTTGTGTGTATTTTATGAAACCCTGTTGTGGTGTTAGTGGTGTCCCTTTTGGGGCCTTCGCTCTGTGGAGGTGCGAGTGCAAATACGGCTACTGATTGGAAGAGGAAAAGTAACAGCTAGGACTATGGAGAGCTCATTATACAGCTCCAAGCTTGGATGCGCCACAGGAAAAACACAATATTCTGTGTGTGTGTTAGCCTGTTGAAGTGTTAGCCTGGCTATTCAGTAGGTGTTTTTAAACATGATTTCGCTGTCTGACTGTAACATTTGGCATTTGTCCTAGTGGGGGAGGAGTTAAACATAGAACGTCAATGTGTTGGGTTAATGAAGAATATATGAAATATTTGGCCCCGGCAGAAAGATATTATAAA
Organism: Novumbra hubbsi; assembly: GCA_016801125.1. Taxonomy (NCBI): domain Eukaryota; kingdom Metazoa; phylum Chordata; class Actinopteri; order Esociformes; family Umbridae; genus Novumbra; species Novumbra hubbsi. Next base: position 5,937 of record JACXGK010010300.1, on the reverse strand, counting down.
GGGATGGTGGCCCACTCACTGACGACATACGGAAAAGTCTGTTCTCTCTCTGCTCAATGATAAAGCGATTAGGAGAAGATACAACATGGTTTCTGCTCAAGGGTGGTTAGGGTTGAAGTGTCAGGTAATTAGATTAGGATTCGGATTGGATTCCTTCACAGACATAGAGCATATCTTTTGACCGTAGAAAAGACGTTGTCAAAGACACATTTAAGTCAATTTTGGATAATAGGGATTCTTCCCCCATATATTTTATCTATGTGCAAGCAGTGGCTTCTACACTTAAACACATTTTACTGTTCCCTTTGATTTCCAGGGGACATTTATTTTCAGATTTATGTTGGTTTGAGTCCTAACGTGGGACGGGCCTCTGTACTCGAAGAGGTGAGCAGCACATTTGTTTGATTACAAGGTGTTCTCACAGAACCATTAAGAACATCCCAGCCGTTTTAACAAACAACAAAGTTGACAAACAAATAATTATAGCAGGAGAAAGTGGGCATGTCTGGAGGAGACCGAGACACTGAGACAATCCAGGCGAAACCCAGCCGTGAAACAGAAGGTTGGCCCAGCTCCTGGGTTCTGATGGATCTCCAGGTGACAGGCTGTGCCGGGGGGCCCGTGGTCATTTGGTCAGCCCCTCGCTCGGCACCCCACACTGGCTGCCTCGGCGCTGGGGTCCATCCGGCACGGCCCCTCCCACATTCTCACTCTCGGACTTATGCTGCTTCTTATAATGTAAAACGTGTGTGTGTGTGTGTGTGTGTGTGTGTGCTTGCTTGCTAATATAAGCATCTCAAGTTCCCGAATGACAGACTGGCCTAGGCAGGAAGTGCAAAAACAATCTGCCTCGACTGCCTCAAAAACATAAAAGCATCAAACGCTAGCATGTCAGTTGGATTGGTTTGCAGCCACTTACCGTAAATGTAATTGAGTTTTTCCCCGATTGCTTGTTATCAACCGGCCCAGAGAGACAGGCACTCGTTTCGGGCAGATACAGGTAACAGCCGGCTAGGAGGCAATGAAGGACAAAGAGCTGTGTCCACACCAAAACGAATTGTGTTGTTTGTCTACATGCGTCCGTCCTTTTGATGCTTTTGGCCAGGGTGAAAGACAAAGGCGTGAAGCGGCCGGTGTTAGGGGATGTGTCTAGTCATGCTTGGGATGTTCACCAACTTCTCTTCTGTCTCCGAGGAACGCACTAGATGTGTCTCTTGCACTAAAGCATAAGGGGCTATTTCAGATGCTGGCTCAGTCTCCTGTAGTGTCCATCCGTTCTCCCTCCTGACACCCTCTGTCTTTCTTCCCCTCTGCCTGTTCCATGACACGGTTTATCTCTAGATCTGCTCCTTCTGAAACTCTTTGTCTTTCCTGGACTTTTTCCTCTCTCGCAATTATCCGGCCTAACACATGTCCTTGGTTCTGCCGTGGCCTGCTCACCTTCTGCTACTCTGCCGGTGTTTGTTGTGAGAGCACCGGTCTGGTTGGGCTTTGATCTGGTGTTGCAGAAGAGAGCGCTAACATGCTACCTTATCTAAGCCCTGGGATTTGATGGGCTTTTGCTGGTGTCTTGTGAGGTTTTAGCTCCCAGAGGGTTTTGCTTCCCACTCAACTCACCAACCTCAGCAGACCTTATTAGGATCAGACACACCGTGCTCAGGCACACACACACTCTCCTATAACCTCCTCCTCTACCCTCCACTAATACCACTCCTGTAACCTCACATTCCCTTCTTTTCTACCCTCCTTATATACCTCCTCTTCCCCATCCTCTACCCTCATCTTTGTCTCCTTTTCTACCTCGTCCTCTACCCACCTCATACACCTCGTCCTCTACCCTCCTTGTTTGACCTCCTCTTCTGACCTGTTCCTCTGGCCTCCTCATTTGACCTCGTCTGAACTGTTCCCCTACCCTCCTCGTTTGACCTCCTCTTCTAACCTGTTTCTTTTCCCTCCTCGTTAGACGACCTCATCTGACCTCCTCTACCCTGCTTCACAGTAGTCTGTCTGTAGCCTGAGTAATTTTACTTCTCCTCGTCTTGCTCCCCCCTCCATCCTTCTATATATATCACCCGTGTCCCGGGGGCCCGGTGAGGTGACAGGCATAGACCCCGTTATAGACTGACGGTGGCACCGCTACCTGAGGGGGACAGGGCTGACATCTCCATTAACCTTCTGGTGCTGTCCTCCGCTCCCCTCGGGACCAGCGCCATGAACTTTGGTGTAAAACTTTTCCGTCCAGGCACACTTCCATGGGCTCTTCCTGGGCTGTAAACATCCCCACACATCCGTGAATACGCATAGCAATAGGCAGGCATACACACACAACACACACTGTACGTACACACAAAATAAATGCAATGGTTGTGTACATGTCAGGAATCTCAATTATCCATAGTAATGAAGTTAATATAATGAACATCAAGTAAATCAATGAAATTGGGGCTAAACGTGTTTGATTAGCATGTGCCCTTCTCCCTGACATTGATCGAATATTCAATTAGGTGCCTCCACATGTCAAAACAATTCAGACTGATTGATGTTGGGAATGTCCAAGAAATGTTCATATAGGTAACCTAATACCACCTAATACTGTTATAAATGTTTTCCTGTGACTGCTCCCTCTGCAGGAGTTCTCTCTGCTGCGATTGGACGACGTCCCCAGTGAGCGGGTCAACATTCTGGGCTTTTCCGTCTTCAACCGAACACATCCGTTCTTCCAGGATTTTGTTTTCAGCCTCAACCGTTCGTGGCAGGAGAACTGTGACCACGCCCCCTTTGCTGGCATACCGGTGAGACCAGGGACAAGACCTCTGAAGACCAGATTGGATTTGTTGATCTGCCAGACAGTCTGATATATCTGATTAATTAATACTATATGTTTATATCTGAAAGTTCTTTTGTGCCTTCTATTGTGTTCAGACCTCTTTTACTTTTCCATATTTTGCTACTTGCACTAAGTCATAATGACAAAGTGAAATAATGTGAAGTAATGTGTGCCTATTTCTCAAAAATGAAAAACAAAAAATTCTCAAGTGGATTCAGACCCTTTGCCATGTAACCCGGTGTCCCTTGATCATCCTCAAGATGTTTCCGGAACTTGATTGCAGTCCACCGGTGTCAAATTCATGTGAACAAACATTAGCATATTACCTTTTGGTCCCTAGGAAGGACAGATATAGCCTGTAGAGTTGGGTTATAAGTAAAATCTGAAACATTGAGAGATTTGTATATCACTGAATACACCACAGCTCTTTTACTGGAAAGTAAGTCTCACCCAGTCACACATTGTAACGTCCGTAACCCACAAGTTGTAATGTCCGTAACCCACACGTTGTAACGTCCGTAACCCGCACGTTGTAACGTCCGTAACCCAGACGTTGTAATGTCCGTAACCAACACGTTGTAACGTCCGTATCCCGCACGTTGTAACGTCCGTAACCCGCACGTTGTGAGGTCCGTAACCTACACGTTGTGACGTCCGTAACCCAAACGTTGTGATGTCCGTAACCCGCACGTTGTAACGTCCGTAACCCACACGTTGTAACGTCCGTAACCCACACGTTGTAACGTCCGTAACCCACATGTTGTAATGTCCGTAACCCACAAGTTGTAACGTCCGTAACCCGCACGTTGTAACGTCCGTAACCCACACGTTGTGACGTCCGTAACCCACACATTGTGACGTCTGTAACCCACACGTTGTGAGGATGCGTGTAAAGTAATGGAGAGGGAAGAAAAGGAAAAGGAAACTAAACCAATGATTTAAAGATTTGTATTGATTTTAAACAAGTAAACCCACAACGCGCACCCAGACGGAGACCACAAGCTAACAATAATCAGAATATCAGGTGCGTCCTTGGAACGTACACTGTCGAGGTGCAGGCGGTTAGTACACCGTCAAGGTGGAGGCAGTTAGTGCATCAGCAAGGTGCAGGCGGCTAGTACACTGGCGAGGTGGAGGCGGTTGGTACACAGTTGAGGTCCAGGCGGTTAGTACACCGGTAATGTGCAGGCGGTTAGTACACCGTCAAGGTGGAGGCAGTTAGTACACCAGCAAGGTGCAGGCGGCTAGTACACTGGCGAGGTGGAGGCGGTTGGTACACAGTTGAGGTCCAGGTGTTTAGTACACCGGTGATGTGCAGGCGGTTAGTACACCGTCAAGGTGGAGGCCGTTAGTACACCAGCAAGGTGCAGGCGGCTAGTACACTGGCGAGGTGGAGGCGGTTGGTACACATTTGAGGTCCAGGCGTTTAGTACACCGGTGATGTGCAGGCAGTTAGTACACTGGCAAGGTGAATGTGGTCTGGCGGTTAGTACACCGGCTGGAGGTTAGTACACCGGCTGGCGGTTAGTACACCGTTGCGGTGGAGCGCCGGAGGGGAGGGGGTGCGGCTGTGCCACTCGGAGAAGACGTTACAGACATGTGTCTCAGGGACTCATTGTAGCCATTAGATTAACTTGAAGAATATTAAGGTTAAGTGTTCCTGTGCCTTTAATACTGTTGTCTGTGTAGTGGTTAACTAGTCAGTGGTTTTAATTGCCACAGGCTTATTGGATGAGTATGTGGCTGGTCGTGTATTTCTGAACATTTACATAAATTTTTTCCACTCCTGCTGCTGAACGGTTTAGAACCAATTTCACCACACAGTTAACAAGATTTGTACCAAAGTATGTGTTTCTTCTGTTTTCTGACATCAAACAGCGAACAACGAGTAATTCATTAATTGCGTTTATTGAATTTTTGTTTCTTAATTAAGCCGTCAAAAAAGATTTTGTAAAATCAACGGCTGCTCTTTTTAGCTCTTTAATACCAGCTGTGTTTCTGAAGTTGCATTTTTTTCTTAATTAGGAGCTATTACTAATTAATCACAGGATGTTTTGTAGTCCATCAGATTGTAGTGTGAGGGGATAATTACAATGAGCTTCTTAAAAACCTGACTACCGGAAAATGAGTGGAGAGAGAGAAAGAGACATGGTCATAAAAAAGAGATTTGAGGAAGAATGGGTAGGAGGTCACAGTGACTAGGGTAGTCCTACAAATAACACACAATCAAGTATTTATAACGATAAGGACATTGTTTATTGATCATTTATTAAGCATTGTTCCTTTATTTATACCTTGTTAAAATGGTCTGGGTTTATGTCATCGAGTTATTGGATCTTCCCCAGGCCACTTATATTTGCTAGTGTCGGGATAATTTTGGTTTTATCCTTTGACCTGAGCACAGAAGCATTGGCTTTGTTGTACTGATAAAAATCATTGTAGGACGTTACAGTTATCTCAATGTGCATTCATCCATGAAATCACAAGGGTTAGCTTACATTAAGTTTGTGCTGTTTTAAAAAAAAGGCATGTGGTTGTTAATGGTTGAACTCTTTTCACCATTTCCGTCAAAGTTGTTGCTTAAAGCCGGGGATGTTTAAGCTAAAACAAAGACACAGATCTGACTACGAAACCCCACATGCCGCCAAGTGTTTGGGTTCACCCTGCCTTGTGTATTAGTTACGCTTCACAAAATAAATCCTTAAACCAAATCTGTTTCGTAGCCAGCTAAATCTTTGATATACTGCAGATTCATGCAACCAATGGCTTAAGACTCATTTTGACATTGGAGTTTGTGGTCGGAAAACATTACACAAACTTGAACTGTGCCTTTAAAGTAAAATGGTGCATGGTCCGTCGTCTATCCTCTGCAATTCCTTCTGGATCGCAGGTGACACTGCAGTGCCCGCTCCTAGTACGGTCTCTCAAGTTCTTCACTGCAGTGCAGTACACGCTAGTACGGTCTCTCAAGTTCTTCACTGCAGTGCAGTACACGCTAGTACGGTCTCTCAAGTTCTTCACTGCAGTGCAGTACACGCTAGTACGGTCTCTCAAGTTCTTCACTGCAGTGCAGTACACGCTAGTACGGTCTCTCAAGTTCTTCACTGCAG
>JACXGK010010299.1:0-18130 GCA_016801125.1 Novumbra hubbsi | reverse complement strand
GGGGGGGGGGGGGGGGGGGGGGGGGGGGGGGGGGGTTTACAAGAGGTCAAATACCTAATTGGGCATTTGTAAAGGTGCGTGGGTGTGTCACCTGAAGGCGTAACAGGTAGTCCACAGTGCTGATAATAATGTTGACTGTCGTCGTGTTTCCCGTTTGTGTCCTCAGGAAGTTTTGGAAATCTGAGGTGAAGAAAACAATTTACTACTGGGAAGATATGGTTTGAGTGTCAGTTAAGAGGAGGCCCAACACCTTGCCCAACAACTTATCGTGAGTGTTGGTTTAGTTAGTTAACATCATTAGAGAAGTGGTCCACAAGATGACAAAAATACATCATGGATTCATGGAGACGTATGACACGTTCTCACCTCCGTTGTGCCCCTCACAGAGCAGTTGCAAAAACCTGAAGAGATCTTTGGTGAAGTCATCATTTGTGAGAACTTTGGTACCTTGAGGAGACGGGAGAGGTTTAACCATAGCCCACTAAAACAATACAGTAAACACTTAGGTAAGATCCAGACAGGTTTATTTTTTGCGCAAATTTCAATACATGAGAAAAGCAAAATTCTGAGTTAGGCTGGTAGATATCACATTAGATGTGGCCTGTTATTAATCACTCTCAGCCAGGCAAGTGATCAGCACAGATGGGGGTCTGGGTTTCTGTTGCTTCAGCAACACTTTGTTCCAACATCCAGGGACTTTCAATAGCAGTCTGAAAGCTGCGTACTGACTATCAAAAATACTGTGTAACTCATTATAATGTTTATCATGGTCAAACACCAAAACCTTTTAGAAAGCTGTGTATCAGCCAGGTAACCTTCACATAACAAAGTCTTAGGAAGGGACAAGAACAAAGGAGAAACCATTTTAAAGAAGAAACAACAATGTTCTTCACTTAAAATCATCAAGCAATTCCAAAGTTACATTCCACACCGATTCTTGAGGTTGAGAGTTTCAAGTATCTGAATTACATTTTCGAAAGCAAAATAAGCCACAGGTCCTGAGCTAAAAGGCTTTGCCTTATCTGCGGAAGGCCCAGAACCATAGATTAAAGTCCAAAACATTTCAGAAGCTTTGCCTGTGAAGCCTTCAAATTACAATATTTTTTTATTTTTTATTGCTAGCTTTAAAGAGTATCAATAGTGGATTCTAGGGTTACTGTTGGTAACATATATAACTTTTAATAATAAACGGTATAAATTAACGTAAGAGTTGCAATTGTACTATATATTCTATGCATGCCTGCAGAGCAGAACAAAAGAGCAGTGCTTCCGGGTCATTTGGGTCAAATGAGGCAAGAAAGCGGTATGAGAAGAGGACTACAATATGGTGGCAACATTCAAAATGGAAGCGTAGCGGTTTTAAGAGCATTTAAATGGTCTGTTTACCCTGCTCACCCTTGACTGTCATCAGGAGTTTTACCGGTTATAGGAGAGGACAAACGAACACGGCAGACGTGAGCACGAGAGAAGCGAGAAGACATTCACAAAAGAGCACAACAAAAGAAGAGGGAGATGAGAAATCCATCGAGGTGGGTGTGTAGACTAGGAACAGCGTGCTGTTAAAAGGAACGTTTTTAGGTTGACAGTTACAGAGATTACTTTTATTGTGAAATATTAGAACACTAGAGTTATCCTGTGTTAACTGAACACATGGAAATGGGGGTGGAAATGATTGTTTGCAAGATATGGAGTATGAGGGTTTAAAGCAGCAAGTTTTGTATCACTGCATTGATTCACAACAAACAGAAAAGGCTTGTATTAATCTGGCAATTCAGCTTTTTGTGGCTCGGGACAGTTTCGATTTATACTTTTGGACAATACAATGCTATTTCCAGGCTGGGAAAGAGGTGAATAGTGGCTTGTTGTGAAGAATTACTCTGTGAGCCTTGAAAAAAACTCAGGGAAAGTGACATTTCACCTAAATATGAATCTAGGTTAAACTGACCATTTAAGAACTGCAGCACTTTTAAAAAAGCCACATCAGGTGTCTAGGTGTGTGTTTGGTCTTATTCGCTGTTACATTATAGTGTAAAGTTTGGATGGTAAATACATGACTTCTATTCCATACTGTAACCCGATCAGAATCCTATTTCAACTTAAAAACCAAGTGGTTTGAATGCAGAATGCTGACTGGCTGATAATCATGGTATATGAGACCATAACCCACAATAATTACCGCACATTTGCTTTTACTACTCTAATAGATTTTTTTGTTTTTTCCCCTACATTGTGACACAGGACGTCTTTATTAAACCTTCAGACTAATTGGTTCATCAGTAGGTTCAGTCCAAATCTAGACCTTTTATTGACATTATTTTTATTATTTTCTTTTTTTATACATTTGTTTATTGAACCGACCGGGTTTGCAATGAGTCTAAGAATTGCAATGAATGCCTAAAAAACAGCTTCTATATTATCTATATACTATATTATCTATATACCTCACCACCTTATGCTTTATTCGTCACAATCATTATCCTTATCCCTGGATTGCACTTTAAGCACGGCAATGACAAAAACTACAATAACTACTCACATTACGGGATTCAATGCCTTTTAAGGTACATTAAACTATACCTTCCGATATAAATGTATGGACATCCTGGATATTACTGTAGATCTACAACAAACCTATGGGAGAAGACATCCTGGATATTACTGTAGATCTACAACAAACCCAATTAGAGAAGACATCCTGGATATTACTGTAAATCTACAAGGAGCCCATTGGAGAAAACATCCTGGATATTACTGTAGATCTACAACAAACCCTATTGGAGAAGACATCCTGGATATTACTGTAGATCTACAACAAACCCTATTGGAGAAGACATCCTGGATATTACTGTAAATCTACAACAAACCCTATTGGAGAAGACATCCTGGATATTACTGTAAATCTACAAGGAGCCTATTGGAGAAAACACCCTGGATATTACTGTAAATCTACAAGGAGCCTATTGGAGAAAACACCCTGGATATTACTGTAAATCTACAACAAACCTATGGGAGAAGATAGCCTGGATATTACTGTAAATCTACAAGAACACATTAACGTAATCACCAAGTCTTTGTACTTACTGGATCCTTCCTCTGTTACCATCCCAAGACCTTCTGCTTTGTTCTGTCTCTCAAAGGCATTCAAGTCCAGTACACTGAAAATGGCAAAGAGAGAACACATAGGCAAGGACAACAGAACAGGAGAAAACATCAACAACAACTAAATAAGCAGTGAGGGTTCCTCCATAATGTTACATAAGCAGCAGGCGTATCGATGATTTCCAGTATATTCTACAGCCATAAGACACAGCCAAAACACTGCTTACCTGCATGACTGCATCAGTCCTGACAAACTCTTGAAAAAGCCAGCGTCTCTTTTTTCTTTTAGGTAATCCAGCATTTTCTGGAGAAAAAAAAAAAACAACACCTCCATGGCTACTCATCAACACTGCTTTGGTGCTACGACACACACACACACAAACAAAACAGCCTGGGTATTGGGAATGTTTGTGCACGTGTATTGGTTACATAGCCGCTAGGGTGAGGATTTATTAGGTTTATTTTAACACAGTGATTTGGGGCTGGGTGGGAACAACGCTAAAAATCTCAAACTGTTGCAGGGCACACAGCCTTTCCACATGTTGCATGTTGCCATACAGAGCTGCTCAGGCACCTGAATCAAGTTATTATAAAGCCCTCGGCTTCTTGACTCAGGTGAGCTAGTTCAGGGCTACAACAAAATTGATTGATGGCGAGGGGGGGTTTGGGGCTTCTCAGGAGAGGTTCTCACTCATCTAACCCAATCTAGTCTAACTAATCACACATTAGAGAGAGTTTGTCCCAGAAAATTAACTAGTGTATATAGGCAAGTTCTGTTTGGAACGCAAGGCCTCCCGATGTGCCCCCCCCTCAAAGTAAAACAAGGAGAGACAAGTGGAATGGAGATGTGTTAAACGGACAAAACACTGGTAAACATATTGGGGTGGCAGTGCCAAAAACAACATGTGCTACATACCCACACGAAACACAGGACAAAGCTCTCTACTAAGTAAGTAAGTAAGTGCCTGAAAGCCCGAAAATCTAATTTTGGGGATATAGCTAAAGTGTACATCAGCAGGACCGTCAATACTAACAGGACAAAAAAAGAGGAAAAGAGCGACACAACAGTTGGATTTTAAACAAAGAGAAGTGTGGTGTGATAGGCTACCAAAAGCAGGAGCAGGTGCGTGTAATCAGAGGGAGTGGCCACTAATTGGACCACAGCTAAACAGGGACATGTGGATCAATGATGACAGACAGGGGAAGGAACCAATCGCGGGGGACAAACTAGAACAAGGATTGCCTGACTATGGAATGACAGAGAGAGATAAAGGGCAAACAAGTACAAACACAGGGACGAATCCAGGGCCCGTAACAGTCTATGTGTGTGTGTGTGTGTCTAGGTGTGTGTGTCATGGCTTCTAACCTGCTGAACCAACACATTGCCTCCATTCAGGATGGAGATGCCCAGTTTCAGGGTGCAGGTCACCATAGGACCTAGTCGACCTAAGGATCAGATAGAGGGGGATTACAAGAGTCGTGGAAGAGTGCAAAACATCTGACACTCTCAGGAAGATAATACGCTACTTCTTCACAGCTGCGTATAAGCATTTCCCTTTCGATGCGTCACTTTAAAGGCCTTTTGAACCCCGCCTTCATTCGTGGCTAGATGAAACCTCCCAAGTCTCACCTTTACTGGCACTGATCATCTGGAGAACCATCTCAGCAGCCCCGCGGGCATGAAGTCTGGCCTGCTGGTACAAGATCTTCTGTTTCTCCATCTCTTTTTCCTGTGGGACAAAGTGCACAGACACACACGTCCACGATCCTATATAACATCCAAATGGTATGGGATAACTATCCAGCCGAAAGGTTCTAGTTGTTTTAGGACAGGTTCCACTACAGACATAAGTATTTAAGTCTGCTGGCTAATGAGACCAAACCAGGACAAATTCATACCTCAAATGTCTTCTCTTTCCCCTCTTCCTCATTTTCCTCTTCATCCTCTGCACAACTCTAGGGAGAAATGGGTCACAACCAAGGTGTTAAAAAGTAAAGAAGCATAACCAGATGATATTCTAAAAGTGCGCTTAATTAGCCGATGGATTTGAATATTTTATTATATTCAGTTGTATACCTTTGCCATCATGTCTGCATAAGCAATATATAAAGGATCCTCTTCCAAGAAACTAGGGAGGGAATAAAATATCAAATTATTAACACTTCCAGGTAACTCTTAACATCTTTGAGTGATCCTTTCATTCATTCAGGGGCATGTTAAGTGACTAATTGGATGATGCATTGATTAGTTGTTCCCTCACCTTCTTTCTGTAAGAGCATTGTGGCTGAAGTGAAGGATTAGCTGATGCAGAGGATCTGGCTGAGCCTCAACCTCATCCTCTTCCTCCTCTTCAACCATCTTCATTTGGGTTTTCTACAGACCAACCGGAAGACCCGGGGATTAGCACAGTTCGTTAGCGGGCTAGTAGCCTGCCGGGCTAACCATCCTGTTCACTCTCGACATAGATAATATTATAAACTGTATAGCTTGGGTCCTGGACGCCTATTGGCTGAAAGAAGTTCTAGCCAATAACAGATAATAAGTATGACACAAACGTAACTGACTGTTGCTAATTTTGTTGTTATCCAGTTCATAATAGTTTACGGCCCGTTGGGGGTGGGGGTATATTGGCCATATACCACAACTCCCCCGGCCTCTATGCTTGATTCTATCTCAGGAGGTGTTCTGCCATATTCAGCCTTCTATGTACTTTAAGACAAAGCGTCCAATGGGCTGTTGGACTCGACATGCATTTCCCACGGCCACTGTATTCACACTGTGGAACGTGCCGGCATGCTCAAAATGAGGGCCGCGAGCCGCCGTCCCCATGGCGAGTGATTATTAGGGGGATGATGGTGTCCATGTAAAGGATGGTACGGGGGCGGAGGTCAGGAACACTTACCGGGGTCACGTTCGGTGGGGCCACACTACAGCAAGCAAGCGTTTCTGGAAAGCAAACACTGCATTCCAACTGCGGGGAGGTCCTCCACCTCCCCCAGATCCCGTCACCCCCCCCCCCTCCCCCAAACACAGCCTAGCCTCGGAGAGCATGCAGAGGCCGACGCGGTGGAACGGATGTGGTGTGATGCGCGATGGGGAATGACCGCCAAAACCGCCGGGGTGGCCAGACCGTGCTCCCGTGCGCTCTTCCCCTCAGACACGTCTCGGTTTTTACTGGTCCCCTTGAGCGTGTCCACTGTCCTTGCGGCCGGAGAAAAAAAAAACGTCCGGATCCTTCCACCCGACCGGGGACATTTGAATTGGAAGAAGAAAAAACAACCCCTGCCAGGGTGCCGAGACACGAACATGCCACCGGAGACAGCACAGTCCACTCGACCACGTGAGACAGCAGAGACAAGACTGTACGACATCTACATGGCCTGGCTCGACGTCTGACACCAAACAGCTAGCGCGGGCTGAAGCCGCCGCTCTTACCCCAGGTTTAGTAGTGGTGGTAGTAGTGGTAGTAAGATACCCCATGCCATAGCCGGCTTTTCTAGCCACGTGCTTTGTTGCGGCGGCAGAGCCACTGCCGACACTGAGTCTCCTGAGGTTCAGCCTGTCATGCCTGTCAAGGTTCTGCCGGTAGCGAGCCACACAGCTAGAGACGGAGCGGGGCCCCCTGGGGCCGCGGGACCCCCGGGGGGCCGGGGGCGAGGTCCCCGGGCCCAGGCGGACGGGGAACAGGTCCCGGTCGCGAGGCTCCGCGGCAGGCATCGTGCTCAAGAGGCAGTCGGCGGAGAGGGCTGCCGGGGTAGCGTTGCCAACGCAGGGCACGGGGGGCAAGGCTGGGGCGGGCACCACTGCAGCGCGCCCCGTACTTACTGCCAGGTCCTGAACTAGCCTCTCCTCAAAGGAGTAGTCCTCTGCCTCTATCCATAGTCTCTGATAGCCCAACATGAAGAGGTTAATAGAACGATGCCTGGGGAGGAGGGATGGGGGGGAGGAGGGGGAGCAGGAGGAAAGGGGAGTGGAAGAGTGGGGTTAAAATGGTCCATGGACAGATTAGAAGGGAGGACGGAAAGATGTAAGTGGGAAACCAGAAGGACGAGCATTCCAAGGTGGTGATTGGTCGATGTGGGAGCCACTGGCTCTTCTGACTGGTCACCCTTGATTAGCATATGGAACCTGGCCAGGGATGTGGTTCGTACGGTATCCAACAACACTATACACACGGTACTCAGATATTACAATTGGTAACAAAAATAATTAAAAGATTACAGTTATGATAAGACAATGCTAAGACATAAATAGGCAAATGTGCTTCATAGATTTCTCATTGTTTCACACCTGATTGGCTGTTAGCAGGCTGACCAATCAGAAACAACAGTGCATTCAACTGGAGGTGTTTGTGGTAGGCAGGTGTTGACTGTTGGCTCAGTCCATAGCCTGGAGGGTACCATGGAGGGGGAGAAATGAAGCATTCGCCTAGCCTAGGTGCCAGTCTACTGGGCACGACACCTCCCTAAAGAGTAGGCAAGAGAGAAGACTGACACCCAGGCTAGCTTTCGGCCTGGAATCTCACATTACCGTTAGCAGGGAGAACAGATGGTCAAATTTAGAGTCAGCAAACTCCTTTTCCAGCCAAACGTACCGATAGCCGTTCAGGAAGTAATTATTAATTTTGTATCTGAGGGAGAGGTGTTGTGGTGTTAAAAAACAACAGACAGGAAGGAGAGAGTTAGGGGGGGCTAGAGACCGTGTGACACCAGTAAAAGCATGCCACAGTTTCCTCAATGAAATGACCGACGCTAACGAAACTGACGAGTGAAACGGACCGACGTGAAGACAATTAGTACTCTACCAACAGAGCGACAACGTACCCGTATTATACAAGTGGAATCTACTGAGTTTCCCCAGGTACTTCCAATTAGTACTCTACCAACAGAGCTACAAGGGACACGTCTTATACAAGTGGAATCTACTGCGTTTCCCCAGGTACTTCCAGTTAGTACTCTACCAACAGAGCTACAAGGGACCCGTCTTATACAAGTGGAATCTACTGCGTTTCCCCAGGTACTTCCAGTTAGTACTCTACCAACAGAGCTACAAGGGACCCGTCTTATACAAGTGGAATCTACTGCGCTTCCCAGGTACTTCCAATTAGTACTCTACCAACAGAGCTACAAGGGACCCGTCTTATACAAGTGTATACTGCGCTTCCCAGGTACTTCCAATTAGTACTTTAGCAACAGAGCTACAAGGGACCCGTCTTATACAAGTGTAAACTGCTCTTCCCCAGGTGCAGGTCAGTCCGTGGGGGCGTGGCCGGTCCTACCTGGGGAGGTTGTAGAGCGGCGCCATGCGGAAGCAGGCCACCACTGCCCGTTTGCGCTGCTTGGACAGCAGCTTCTGCTGAACACACTTCTTGATCCTCAGAGGCTGCTCCACCTGGGGGCCGGAACGCAACGTAAGGGGTTTTGTCGAGGGCCCCAACGACTGCTTCTGTACGCAACCAAATGCGGGTGTTCCCAGGAAACCCGAAGTCAAATTGGTTTAAACATAAAGGTTTTTACTACTACAAAGGCTTTGTGGACATTACACAACTTGGCATCTAATTGATGAATTTATACAATTACCCGTCTGCAATCCACTTTTTAAATATCAAGAGACACTGGGTAAGGAAGAAGTGTTTACCTATTAAGAAAAAGAATGATAGATTTTGCACCTCACTGGCCAGAGGATTCTAGTAAGCAACGTTTTGTTTACTTGTAACCTTGTTTTGGCAACCTGACACCCAGGGGAACCCTAATACTGGTCATGTGACAGGTGTGGACTGTACCTGCTCCAGGTGGTAGACAGCAGCAGATATGCTCTGTACTCTATCCACAATGCCGTCTGCCTCTGCAGGCTCCTCCCCCTCCACCACCACGTTTTTGTACAGGTTCATCTGCCACTGCACTGCCAGGTCTTCAGACTGCAAGACACACAAACGTCATGACAAACGCCGTGCCGACAAATAGAAACGCACAAACGTCATGTAGACTAATGGAAACACACAAACGTCATGTAGATCAATGGAAACACACAAACGTCATGTAGACCAATGGAAACACACAAACCTCATGTAGACCAATGGAAACACACAAACGTTATGTGGACCAATGGCAACACACAAACATCATGTTGACGTATTGAAATTGGTTCCCACATAATGTCAATATGCTTCTACTTTAATCATTAATGTACTGATCAATGTGTTCTTTTTTCAGCCTGGAGTAACATGGGAACTGGGAAGTGTTGGTTCCTATCATCCCCTTGCATTTATTGACCCCTTCAGGAGAAAGGAGCACTAAAGACTAAGAAACACCTACACTGTAGTTTGACAGCTTTACCTTCAAAATGCGCAAAATCTAACCTGATAGACCAGATGCCCTTTTTTCAATAGCTCTCTTTTATTCCTCTTTAGCACAGGTGAAAATAACTGTGGGGTGTGTTTCATAAACGCACTGCACACACCCCGGTCAATCCGGGAGCTAGGCTCCTCCGACGACCAGGGCACCGACTTCCGAAGCGTGGAATTGTCACGCGGCGGTTTCCCCTCCAGCCTACCTTGTCCCGAAGGTGAAGGTTAACCCGGAGCTGATCCTTCACCTCATCGTCCGTGTCTTTCTGCAACCAGAAAACGGGACGCTATAGTGAGACGCTATTAAAACCCGGGGGCGGGTCCACGCGAACGTACGGCGCCGCGACCCACCAGGCTGTAGCGTGTCTTGGCCAGGGAGATGAGCTCCTGGTCCCCGGGGGTGCACATGTTCAGTCCGATGGGCAGCATCTTCTTCAGGGCGGCCACGATCAGAGAGGTCTGGACCGAGTACAGCTCCCCGCGGCGCCTCTTGTGCTTCCTGTCCTGGTCGCCGCCCGACTGTGACCCAACGAGGGGAATGAGGAATAGGAAACGGAACCTGTTTTACACGGCTAATTGCCCCCCCCCCCCCCCGCAACAGTACCGACTGTGTGTTTCTGTCGCGCGGCGTCTGACTTCCAAACACTTGGTGAGGATGTGAAGGTTGGAAAACCCATAGTGTCACTACGGCGAAATGATACTGTCAGAATTGAAGAACTAGGTTTTTATGGAGCCAGGAAGATGGGTTCCTCAACTTAAAGTGAAGTAAATGTGTACACAAATCTATATGATAACATAGAGTAAAAACGTCTTCCTTCCTGTTCAGCAATGTGAAACTGATTAAATCATCTTCAGCCAAGCTAACAGCATAGGAAGCATATGTGCTTCTTAGGGCTTTTTCATCCATTAGCAAAACCTTTCAAATATTGACACTCATCTAGCTCACCTACCACTCTGCGAAAGTGAACAATTTATATAGTGTCAGCTTTCCTAAATGCTGACAGACAAAGACGGATCTGTGGAACATTGCTACTGAATTACCCTACCTGGGACCCTCCTTATTGGCTATCTGTTAGCCATTAGGGATGGCTACCTGTTAGAAATACCAAGCTCAATTCCATTTTGACTACAGTCAATTCAAGATTATTATTATAATTCCACTGTTTTTCAATTAACAACTTTAATTGGAATTAGGTTGGAATGGAACTGATCCCAATCCTACTACCTATTAAGTCTTTTTTGTACATCTCCCAAAGTTCCAAGATCCCAAAGTGCTGTCAATAGGGTTTAAGGTCCAAGAAAAGGCTAAGAGCAACACACGTCTGGAAAGGATCCCCCTCATTCATCACCAAAGACTGAATGTAGCCTGGTTTAAAGGGATCCCCCTCATTCATCACCAAAGACTGAATGTAGCCTGGTTTAAAGGGATCCCCCTCATTCATCACCAAAGACTGAATGTAGCCTGGTTTAAAGGGATCCCCCTCATTCATCACCAAAGACTGAATGTAGCCTGGTTTAAAGGGATCCCCATCATTAAAGACTGGATGTTGCCTGGTTTAAGGAATATGTTTTCATGTACTCTTCTGTGAAAAGAGCATTGTGTCTGCCTTCACCACCAGGTGCAGCCTTTGTTTCAACTTACCTTGGACATCTTCGTCTTACTTTCTCCAGTCAGAAAAGACAGGTTGTTGATTTCATTCTGAACCACAAAATTCTGCTCCTCCCTTTTGAAGTTCTGTACATGGGTCAGGTGGAACACATAGGAAGCATGTTACCTTTACAACAGAATGTTCAAATTGGCTAACTAACATAAAATATTGTCAGGTGAAAACGTTATAAGAGAAAAAGTCCTACATGTGATTTGCACCAAAGGATAAAGATCTCAGCCACCATGTTGAATAGCTCATTGGACTGAGCATTTGGCCGCTTCAACCATCTGGACCTGTCGGGTTTGACAGACAAATACGAATCAATGTCCTAGATCCCACAATATGCATCCACAAAATGCTCAATACACCAAAAGGAAATGTACCATTAACAATTGCGATCACACTTGTTTTATCATAACTGCTATTATACTAGTTCTTACTAACCTACCTGCTATTAACCGGCATGTTATTAACCTACCTGTTGTGAACCTATCTGTGATGAACCTACCTGTTATGAACCTACCTGTTATGAACCTACATGTTATGAACCTACCTGTTATGAACCTACCTGTTATTGTCCACATAACGGATGAGCATTGGGTAGAAGGCGTAGAGGTCTCTGCAGAGGACAGCGAACTCATCCAGGATGAGCAGCTCAGCCTCCTGAGTATCTCCTTTGATGTCGGCCTTCAGCAGCTCCTCCTCTGCTGCCACCTGGAGTGATTTAAGTGGTAGAAACAGACATTTGTTCTCCTGACTGTCTCCTTACTGTCAGCCTTTATTACTTCCTCCTCTGGATGGAGATAAGAGCTTATTAACAACCTTGATTTCTATGGTCGGGGCAACAGATGCCCCTTTGGACGCACTGCAGGAGTGTTTGATCAGTAACTGAAAGGTTGCTGGATCTGAGCCCTGCGGTAAAACAATTGAATGACAAAGGGACTTAACCTGAACTCCTTCTGTAAGTCTCCCTGGATAAGAGCACCTGCTAATCGACTGGTCTTGCTGTACTACTATGTCATTGTGTCCTTGAGCAGGGAGTGTGAGACAGCACAACCAGATCAGCAGGCCCAGCTACTTGTGTTTGATCCTCATGAATAACCAGTAGAAAATGTAAATGAGCAAGGTCACATCTAACCTTCACTGTCTTCTTTCTGAGCTTCTCCAGAGTGGGCAGGAAGTGACTTTTCAAAAGGTCCGCCGCCGCCTTGCAGATGATTGGCTGAGAGTAGACTGGAACAGCACAAGAGAAACCAATCAGATTTTGCCTCACTGAGTGGTGGTAGTTATCCATCAAACCTAATTTTGGCTGCCAAGAGTGACCCACTAGGTCCAGACATGGATATGTGCCATGTGACAGCATTGGTCACTCTTCAATTCATTTTACAATTCAAAATCCATAACAGCCCGGCCCAGAGCCCACCTGCAATCCGCTTCATCCAGGGGGCGTCATCGATGCCCAGATTGTTGTTGAGGATCTTGAGGATGTTCCCCAGGATGATGCTGAGGTGGTTGGAACAGACGGTAGTGCAGCAGGCCGCGTCGGGCACGGAATTCTCCGGGCCCTTCTCCCACCAGTAGGACAGGTAGGTACACAGCATGGGCAGGATCACCTCTATCACCTGGACACGGGTCAAGTCGGGTCATGTCAACAGATACAGTGGCTGGATAATGTGGAATGATTCAACATGCTCTCTAAAAAGTAAAAAGTGCATGCCAAAACAAATTGTCTCTACAAACTGGTCATTGGAAGCTTCCTGACCTGAGGCATCTCGGTGTATCGTGCTCCGGACTCTGAGATGTCGTTAATGTCCTTCAGGAGGCCGTCCAGACGAGGCATCTCTGGACACATCTCCACAACAGAGTCTGGCATACTCAGGACTACACAGAAGCAGAAACGTGACAAAATAATACTCTGGACTAACAACAGATCACCTTTATATCTTATTTCCTGAGGTTTTGGTACGGTTTGATAGTGTCAAGGACTTTGATTGGTTGATATACTCTGAATAAATGCTTTCATGACTAAACACTATTTAGACCGTTGAGCTAATGGAGACGCAATGCTCAAACGTAAAGGAAAGCGTGTTGATATCAGTGGCAGACTCACTGGCCCTCTCGCGGGGGGTCTTAGTGTTGAAGACAGACAGAGGATTGTGGGCGTTCAGCTCAGGCTCCAGGAAGGCCACGGGCATTGCCCCCACCAGGGTGGCCAGACACTCCCCTAGAGCGGGCAGGTGCCTAGGCACAAGCCAAAAACATGCCAAACTCAACCAAAGGAAAGCCTGTAAACGTGACCACGCAACTCAACACAATGACACTTCCAGAAGATCCCACACAGACTTATACTGTACCTCTCTACGTAGATGTACTTCCCTGTGCCCAACGTGTAGAGACAGGTCACGATGCGATAGCACGACAGCTGGACATCATCCACTGGAAGACACAAAACACAGATCCGGATTTAGTTCAGTCACTGCTCATTTTCCAGACGGTATAGCCTACGATAGTTAACCAGTGATAGTTAGCCGGTAATAGTTAGTCTGTGATAGGCTTGGGTCATAGAGACTATACGGCAAGATTTTGAAACATCAGAAGTGTTCCCGCATAGAGACTGGTCTGTAGTGTAGTTGAAAACCCACCCAGCAGCTGGACTCCAAATTTGTGCATGGTGACGTGTTCGAACAGTCCCGTCAGAATGGGCAGCAGGGCGGTGGTGGCGTAGTTGATGTTCTGGGACAAGCACTTCATCTGAGAGCGGGAGTGGTTGAACTTTCCGAGCTTCAGCATCTCCAGAGTCTTCTCCAGATCCTCGGCTGCGTTCTCAAAGAACGTCCTCACACCAGCCTTCACCAGCTCTGAGCCTGACTTCATCACCGTCCTGGGGGAGAACCAGCACACATGCATTAAGAAAAAATAGCACTGGACGAGAAGAAGATACTGTTTCCTCAAAAATGTTCCAATGAAATACTGTGACCAGATGATCATGACGAATCTCTTGAAAATGTAATCGATTGATTTATCTAAGACTATTGGACATTTAAATAAACACTTTTAAAATGGTGCTGACCTTGTGTCTAGTGAATGAGCCAGGATGAGCAGACAGCTCACCATAATCCCGGTGTCGCTTCCTAAAAGTAACACAATGACCCAGAAATGACTTAGCTAGGAGCACACAGAGCAGTTTTTTTGCCACACGGGTAAAGGCGATGACATCCTTCTTACCAAAGAGGGAAATCCTGTGTCTGACAAGAGCTGCCATCTTACAGAACAGGCTGGAAAATAAGGAAGGAGAGAAACAACGTGACCAGAGAAAGGAAGATGAGAAAGAAAAAGAAGGGGGGGGGTGACATTTGAAATCACCAACTGCCTGTCGTTCCTGGATACTACGCCAGGTGAGGCCTTCAACTGTCAACTGTCAACTGTCATTAGAAGGCGGTTGCTTGGGATTCTGGGTTGACTTCAGAACATCGCGGCTGGTACCACCGCCATTCTGTTATCGTTCATTACAGGTCCTTCATACCCAAAGGGGCTCACCTGGTCACCATCTCCTTCTCCTTGTTAGATGCATAGCCGCTGCTGCTCAGGTTCTTACTGGGCGTGGACAGGAAGTACATGCTGTGATTCTTGAAGTAGGTGTCGATGACCGGGAGCAGCACCTACAGGGAGAGGGAGGTGAAGTGTTACCTCACGGATCCCAGACCAGGAAGTGGTTTTGTAACTGAGGCATCGTTGGGGAACTGAGACAAACAGGGTCGACGGGTTACGTGACCGCGTCTTTAGGTAATCCGCACCTTGGCGAAGAACTTGATTTGTTGATCGTGGGGCGACTTGTCCGTCTTCCCACTCGTGGCCATGGCCTCTGGAGACGGAACGACAGTTACAGGGGAGGGATTGGATGAGTTGACAAGGGAACTGGGATGATTCGGGAGTGAGGTTGGTATGAGGGCCAGATTGGACTATTCTGACTGGGCTATACATTATACCATGTCGATTTATGTGACACAACGCTAATACTCAATTAATATTCAGTTAATATTACCTCTAAATTATTGCTATATTTATGTATCATAATAATACAAATGCTGATACTACTACTGCTACTACTAATAATAATAACAAGATAATATTTACTACAATAATATGAATAATATGAATAATCCTAATTGTCATAATCCTGACTAAAAGTTGCTGTGACATGCTACACAAACCAAGGTGGGCAATGAACTCCTGAGCTGAGTCCACGTATTTCAGCAGCCTCTTGAGGAACGTGTAGGCAAACCTCTTCTCCATGGACGACGAGTCTTGCTCCAAGTCCTTCAGGCCTCTGCAGAACATCCAGAAGAAATGTCAGGACTTCACTGATCCCAAACGTGGTACATTTACACAAAGTAGCTAATTGATAGAAATGTCATGAAAGCTTTGGTTTGGATTTCTAGGATAGATATCTTTCTCAGTCATAACTTATCCACAAGGCATTTTATAAAAGCTCTACTTGTCATTTTCAAAAGATTAACCGTCCTTCAGAAAAAATGTGCTCCTGTTAATTTCCTACTATATACGCCCAGTCACAGAACATGATGTCTGACCTGGTGATGGTGCATCCGTTGATCTGCAGAAACTTAAAGAGATCCTGGGCCTTCTCTCTGTCGCGGTACTTCTCCTTGGCTGTCAGTGTGTCATAGGGAACCAGCAAGGAGTGGGTCCCGCCTCCTATAATAAATCAAACAACCGACTATGGCAACACTTCCTTTAACAGTGTGTACTAAAGCAATAAGATACAAGGTGGTGTGGTAAAACAAAATAATTAATGTTTTCTCTGATGATGATCAATCTTTAGGAACACTTAAATGGTCATCTATGACATCCTGGGGTATAAATATGAGGTGACACACTGGCTAAATCTATTGGGTAAAACTGGGTCATCATTGCATCTTACAGGTGGACAATAATACAAAGAAATGGTTCACTGACCCTAGAATCAAGATTTCACAATGGCCCTGTGGAGTAACAACATACCTTTGCCATTCAGCTCCATTTTCTTCTTCTTGGCCCAAATGTTGTGATAGTTCTCTGCCACCACCTCCACCATGGACTAGACCAGAGAACAGACCAAACAAGAATAAAATAGATATTTATTATGTACAGCACAATCTAATCACTTATTATCCTTTATATAGTGACATGGAGGACGATTATAATACAGCTGGAAAAATCTGGGTTCAAATACAAAACAATTTAAATAGTCCATGTACTGAGACCACTTCTAGCATTTCTAGAGCCATCTGGGGGCTTGAACTTCTGGAATTTAACCATCTCTCCCATTGACAAGGGTAGCCTTAAACGAAGCCCCCCGCAAATGCAACCGTCATTTGAACCCAGGCCTGATGTTGGGTATAGAGGAATAGCCATGCCACACCTAACACAGCACCTGGTTAGTAATACATAACATGTTAGCCAGCATGGTTGTTGATCAATAGCAACAACAGTTCCATGACAACCTGCAGCTCTCTGGACAGAGTAATGTTGCTCAGATCCATTGGTGATTCCGGGATGAATCCATTATCGTTATCCTGTCGACATTCAAAGATGCACAATGAATAAACACTGACACAAACGGGTGATCTGTCGTATCCTTATGGGGTGACTTTTGAAAAAGAGAAGTTAACATACATACATTCTCGCGTGTGGAGGCACACATACCTGAGTGGACTCTGACATCTTGCTTTGTTTCTCGATGAACATGGCTTCTCCCTCTTTGGTCCGTTCAATGATCCAGCCCATAGCCAACATACTCTTAAGAGACTCCTTCACTGGCCAACGGTATGTCTCCCTCTCCTACACACGGGGAACGCAGAAACAAACACCCACTAAATGAGCCAATTATTTCTGGCCCAGTTAATAAGCTGGTTGACAGCTTGTGACAGATATTCAGAAATAAACTTTTGGGGTTTTGAGGTTGTGCTACCTTATCACTCAGTGATTTGTAAGGCTTGAGCAGTGGGTGAATTTTGGCCTCGTCATCCAAAACCTCCCCCGTTTTCCAGCCCGCTGTCACCTGGAGGTCAACAGTTAGAGCTATGTCAGGGCCGGAGTTCCTCCACGTCTAGACTTCAAACGAAAACCCTTCGAGACTGTTCACAGAGGTGACAATACCTTCTCAGAAGACCACTTGATGTGAGACTGCTCTGCAAACTTGTTGGCAATGTAGTCCAGTTTCTCAGGGAGGGAGATACTAAGATCAGAAAGGGACCACTGTTAGTCTTCAATTCAAACTAGACTAAAGTTCCATATTTTCCCTGTTCACTGCTTGGTGTGGCTGTGTGGCTGTGTATATACCCGTGTTGTTATCCTACTTAAGGATTTATTGGTAGTTCGTTTCACACCTCAAGGTGAGCGGACACGTCAGCGTCTCTCTTTCTGGTCACTCACTTGGCCGTGTTGATGGGTTTGGGGTCAAAGTTCCCATGGGCATCCACGGAGCACTGCTTCTCCAGGGTGGCCCCTGGGCTGGCATCCACGTAGTCCGGTGGCACAGCTCCGGCGATGGCACTGAGACAGGCCATAGCAGTCTTGAACAGGTCGGGGTCAAACCTCTGAATGGGTGAGATGCGGTGGAGACGTTTTTTATAAAGTCCTCCGTTTTTATAAAGGTCTTTTTCTTTTTTTTTGACTCGCTCTCGTTCTAACTCTTTATCTTTCCTCAGTCTCGTGCCGCCGTCTGCTCTTTCAGGGTGGATAAGTTGGGTCGGAAGAGCAGAACAGTGGAGTGAGAGAGAGAGAGAGTGAGAGGAGGAACTCTGCAGAGTAAAAGAGCAATGATCTGCCACAGTCCAATCAATTATTCAGCTATTATATATTTTAGCAGTTCTTCAGATAAATTTAGTTCTTCCACTTTGATGCTTTCTCTCTCCCCCCATCTCCCTTTTTTCTCTCCCCATCAGTCTTTCTCCCCCCCCCCCCCCCCCCCCCCCCCCCCCCCCCCCCCCCCCCCCCCCCCCCCCCCCCCCCCCCCCCCCCCCCCCCCCCCCCCCC
>JACXGK010010298.1:0-18198 GCA_016801125.1 Novumbra hubbsi | reverse complement strand
AGAGAGAGAGAGAGAGAGAGAGAGAGATGGGTGTTAAGGAAAAGTGACACCAATATAAGTCACTTGACACCAAGCTAATACTAAATCCATTTCTTTATTCTGTAATTTACTGCAGAGCCTTGGGGCCAAACAATCTTTGAAGTACTCCAAAATGTCAAATCAATTATTACTTGAATGAAAAAAAGAATTCAATTTACTGCTTTCATGCTAATCGGTAACATTTCATGATAGGGAAAGAAAAAAGAAACGCAATTTGAGACGATTTGAGGCTTGCTTTTCTTTTTGATACGATTCTTCCATTTAACTTAGATGTGCCGAGTGGGAAAAAAAAAGAAGTTGTTGATGATCCTGTCTTTTCTTTCTTCCCTTCCCTCGCACGGGGACGTTTCGGTGTAGGCCGAAGAAGTAAAAATCAATTTGTATTATAATACTCCTCATCAATTTTAGCGGCGCCATAATGATGTTTTACACCTGAAAGTGTGCGATGGCTAGCTACGTTAAGGCAGAGGAGCGCGGAACAACACCTAGCGTTCATGATTCATTAGGTCCTAATACAGATGGATGAATAAAGAGGGAATTACACACCATTCTCACTAATGGCTCTGAAAATAGGCGGCTCAGTCGCTCCGCAAGACACCATCCACACAAAAGGCTTTGTTCCACTGCAGGTGAGCGGAAGATGGGATGTGCGGGGTTATTCTACGTGACGTGTTGATGATGTTGTAGTGATAATGAGCACACGTGTGTGATTAGACGCAGACGTGATGTTGTTTTGGGCCGGCCTTCGATATGCCATGCAGAGAGAGTACACTTCGTAGGTTTTAAGAACATGTGGCGAGTGCTTAGATTTCCGTTTCACTCACGCGTGTTTGACAAACAAACACGGGTCTTTCTAGAAATCACGGGGGCCAGCGTGCAACATCAGGGTCAACAATTCAAAATTATTGCAATGTGTAGTTACAGAAACCAAAATGGAGTACTGGCACAGTGCCAAGACTGGAGTTGTGTAGATTGGCACATAACTCCACCTAGCAACATCTAAACAACTCCATCTGTGGTTCCCGAACCTCTCCGCCGGGACTGCCAGACGGTGAGCGGTGTTGTTGTAACCCTGAACCACTCTAAGCTCCTCTGATTCCATGTCAGGGGCTTGATTATTAGTTGACAAGTTGAATTTGGGGTGCAAGAGGTTTGAGAACCATTGATATATATGTAATTAGAACTCTCACATGAAAAGAACTGGACACTATGTGTTCCTTTATCATGGATGTTAGGGCATCATTTATCAACCAAACGCACAGTGCCAGACATAGCCTTTTGAGGGCCCTAAGAGAAATGTTATTTTGGGGCCCCCTCTCTCCTACTAGCCCAGGGCTCACAAGCAGTACAGGGCCCCCTGAATGACGGGACACGCTGGAAATCCAGGCTTTGCGGCCCTGTTATTTTGATTGAAACCCCAACAGGCTTCCTATGACACAGTCAAAGGCAGCATATTATTTTATAATATACATCTTTGCAGCAACTTTGCAAGAAGGACTTGAAAATGATTACTGACCATTCAATGTTTGTACGAAGAGTACAAGAGTTGAGGGTCCTCAACCAGCCCGGATGATTTGACCACTCCAGTTGGCGTTTAGTTATATGATTCATTTAACGTCGAACACATACGTTTCGAGTTTCAGGCAACTTTCAGAACAATTAATCTCCTGTTCTGATTCCGATTGCAACTCCTGTGGAGTTTGGGAAATCACTGGCTTTGCATGCTGACGAGTAACATCTGAAACCCTCAGCGTACATCATTTGTAGAAATAGAGAGACGTAACAGCCCCAGAGGGCTACCGTGAGAGACGCAGTGGAGTACATCGCATACACAATTCTCTCTATCAGTTTACGGAAAGCCTGCAGCAAACTGATGCTGGGACTGTGCACCGCAAAGGGTGCTTTATCATTTTTAGGCAGTGGAATTACTTCAGCTTCCTTCCACGCCTGTGGACACACTTGCTTTTTAGGCTTCGTCAAGTGCGCGCGTCGTCAAGTGTTTGCTTACTTTGTCCTTGTTTCTTCCTTCTCTTTGAAAGTGCATAGGAGCCCAAGGGGGGAGTGTCCTTCCCTCCTCTCCCCCAATGTTCTTTAAGAGGGAGGAGATCGATGAAGTGTGAGAGGAGAGTATCAATAGTCTTTCCTTGATTTGTCACAACCAATCTCCATGCCTGCCTCCATGTCAAAACTGATTGGATGAGAAGGTAAGAGGGGAGGGACCTCAGGACTTCTTTTGTAAGAGGTTTTGAGACGAGGAGAAGAGGGTACGACACAATCAAGGAAATGCAAGGAAACAGGAAGTATTTTAAATCCATTAGCATGTTTAGACCATGTTGGAGTGAATAAATGACTGACTGACGAGATCTGAGGGATCGTTGGGTGGTGACATGACCTTCTCTGGTTGGCTGGGTGGAATTTTGGTGAAATTACCTACACCTGTCCAGTCCTCTTAGATCTCTATAAACGTCCCAGGGGGCTGGGAGATTTTTCTGGAGAAGACTGCAAAACCTTTCAGATGAGTGTCAAAATGTCAACATGACATGTGAACTAGCTTTGCATATTTGAACAAATAGATTTACACAGGCTGGACAAGCACAGCCAAATTCAATTCATGGCCCTGGTGCAAATAAAAACAAAACTCTATATGCAAGGGAAATAAACGTAATCATATTATACAGCCACATACATAGAGATACTATACATTTGTTCATGGATCTTATTTGTGGCGTTTGTACTGAGAAGCCTGTACACTATGTCTTCACAGTCGAGGTTTGGCAGGATGGTCATTTTTAAATGGGTATACTTGGCAGAGTGTGTTAGGGACGTTTTTTTGTGGAACAAGAACCCAATTGTGGATTTAGAATGAGGGTAGGTGATATGGGTTTTGAATAAGCAGTAAGCAGTCAGCCGTGTACCGAGGTACTGCATTTTCTGTATTTAAAAGTATTCTGAGCCGTTTAGGACAAGGATGTCTGACAGGCCGGTTAAGGGAGGCTCTGATTGAAAAGCATACATTGTTTTTGTAATAAGGAGTGAGTGGAGATCAAAGAAGCCCTGTTGGCTGTTAGTAAAGCCATGTTGTATGGTGGACGGCACAGGGTTCATTCACGGTTTGGTTGTACACAAGGCCTCGTCGTCTACATAAAGATGGAGGGGGAAGTTACAGCAGGAAGCGCATTATTATGTTTTAGAACAGCCTACAACTCACACAAGCCACTACAAGTCCAAGTTGACAAGTGATCGACGTGGCAAGTCCAAGTGTGAGACCCCAACCATGGAGTGGAAGTCAAGAACCGGGGTTGAGTGCATCCATTTTGAAGCCAGAACGTGCAGCGGCTCTCAGGAACTGTCTGTGAATTTTGAAAAACATTGCCTTCAAATAGGATATAAATGGTAGAGGGCCAAAATAGGTCAGTCTGTGATTGGTGGAAAGGACCCACCAATGAACCCCACGCAAACCCCCCCTCCCTCCCCCTCCCTCCAGCCTCCAATCCTGTATGGAATAACATACCTTTCGTTCCCTCCCTCTAAAGAGATCAGGGGCCCTGATATCACTTGCGATTAGGAAACCGCAGCAGGGCCCTTCCTCCAAAACAAAGTGTTTTTCCAGCTTCTGTTTTTTCTGGGCCTGGCGCCACCGGGAGAACCACAAACAAACACACTGCCCAACGGAGGAACCGGGCTTTGCTCTACAGACGGTGACACACACGTATGCACACACACACACACCAACGCAGGTGGACTGCAGACACCAACACAGGCTAATGGTGTAACCGCACTTTGATGTGTGGCGATGCGTCCAGACTGAAGGACAGAGGTGTCAGGACTGAAGGGTTTGTGTCCATTGTTGCCCTGTCATCATCCGTGGGTGAACACCCCCCCCCCCCACCACCACATTCACAAACACACGCACCACAACACACAGATACACACCCACAATTTTGGACATGCACAAGTAACCTCAAAGAACAAAACATGAACTTTCACACAGTATTTAAACTGCCTATTTATTCAAAAAAATAAAAGTCACGGCCATATAACAAGATGTGTGTGTATGAGACTGGGTGTGCTTCGCAAGTAAGAAGGGAAAGAAAAAAACAACTCAACCCTCCATTGACAGGGCCCTGCTATCTGAATATCTCTCCCAAGCTGGGTCATGGTTCTACTATGTAAAAGTTGTTCCCTTAAACGGTGGACTCATAGCAAATTGACTATTACTTCAAAGTGGCCTGTGATTAAGGCACTGAGTGATTAGAGGCTGTTAAGTAGGAGCCACTTGAGCCTTGCCAGTGAACCCATGAAGGAATGCCGTCCGGGCCATGCCAGGCTGAGGTGCGGGTGGCTGTTCACCAGAAGAGAGGTCCCACGGAGGCATTGGCAAGAGAGAGAGAGAGACAGAGAGAGGCAGAGAGAGAGGCAGAGAGAGAGAGAGACAGAGAGGCAGAGAGAGAGAGGCAGAGAGAGAGATTCAGCCTGAAGCCAATCACAGCTCAGATAGAGAGAGAGAGAGAGAATCAGATGGAAAAAAAACAAAATGAAACTTATGCTTAGTGCCCCCCCCCCCCATACACACACACACACACACACACACACGGGCACACATTATGAAAGACGAATACGCAACAGTGCAACAGGCTCCCAGCAGATAGCAAACACCAGACGGACTGCAGTATTAAACATCAAACTTGGTCCAGATGTCGGGAGATACCTTCATTGGATGCCAGGAGCGACGTGAACGCCTATTAGGTTAAGCAGACATACAGCTCGCTGCACATTGTGTAAGGAGATACGGGATTGTGGGTTCACAGCTTTTACGGTCTCGTGATAACCCTACGCCAAACCTTAAACCCCAACCATTGACTCCTGGCGGAGGACTGTATGCTAGCCCGTTGCTAACAGCCGAGCGCATACATATAAAGCGGCTTGCTGGAAAATCATTAGCTAAGCACATTGGGGAAAACATACCTCCAAACGATTTCATGGCATTTCAATTGTTCCCAGACTTTTCAGCCGTTCAGGACAAAAACTGTGGTAGCCCACTGCCTCCCCCCCTCCCCTCCCCTCCCTCCCTCCCCTTCATCTTCACATCAAAAGAGCAACAGAGGGAGAGAGAAGGGGAGAAACGGAACCACGGCAAGCCGGGGGGAGAGAGTCTGGCAGAGGGAGGGAGCCCGGAGCCCGGGCCGGCCCAACACGCCCGTTTAATGGGAATAATAAGCGCCTATCTCAGGCAATTAAGTTTGCATCCGATGCTTATCGAGGCCCCAGAGTTCCACGGAGCCATCTAAAGAAAACGTTTGCGTTTGAAAAACTCCATCAAATAAACAAGATAAGGGCGAGAGCGTGTCTGTGTGGCGGTGGCGTATCGCATTGGACCTCGTCCCTACCGGGGATAAGTAACTCCGGAGCCACCGCTAACGGGTAGCGGCGGGAGCCGATCGCGGCCAGCCCGGGCTAACGTCCTCCAGTGGCCAGTCGTCCCATACGGGGCTCATTTACATAGATGTGGACTGGAGATTGGAGACTGCTGATAAACCTGATACACAACACAACAGCGCCAGAAGAGCAAGAAGGAGCGTATAGGGGAAGTCGTGACTTGTGAGTGCAGGCCCACAGGCCGCAAGATGAAACTGCAACAAATATACACTACACACCGAGAGCCCTGTGTCCATGGGATTGTAACACATACGATGCGTTAAGCAAACTAGAATGAGGGACTCCCATAACTTCAGGTGTTTGTTCCATATCCGTATTATCCGAAGGATTGTGTCAGTAGGACTAAGAATTACCAGGGACCTCACACACATATTTAGTTATTTTCCATTTCTGTCGTGATGCATGAAGGTATTGTGATTCGATACTGGGACCGCTTTGCCATGTTCATGGTTTGCCAGCCCGCTGCGCTCACCACGTCTACAGACGGTCAAGAAACCGTCGTGAAACAACAAGTGGAAGTAAGACCCAACAAAAACAATTCTGTCACTCGTCAGGCACAGAAAACTAGCGTGGAAAAAAAATGTATACGGTAATATTAAGCCAAACTTCTTCGATATCAATGAAATCCGATGGCAAATCTCAAAAAACAAATGTTACATTTGGATCTTTTCAGAACATTTTCAACATTCTTTGTAAGCAAAGTGATTGCAAGTAAATACAATCCTGAAATACAGCATTTCTCACATAGTGATTGACTGACACGCGCTGTGTAATACAAAAGGTGTTGATAAGTTAGACGACATTGTCCACAGTATAGAATGCTATACAGGTCTCTAGACAACAAGGCAGATAACATGTACCTCAGTAGAGGATGTTGTATAGACCTATAGGGGATAAGGGAGATAACATGTACCTCAGTAGAGGATGTTGTATAGACCTATAGGGGATAAGGGAGATAACATGTACCTCAGTAGAGGATGTTATATAGACCTATAGGGGATAAGGGAGATAACATGTACCTCAGTAGAGGATGTTGTATAGACCTATAGGGGATAAGGGAGATAACATGTACCTCAGTAGTGGATGTTATATAGACATACAGAGGATGAGGAAGATGCCAAGTGCCATAGATTGTGAGCTGTATGTTTTCTTTCTGGTCGGGACACGGAGGCCAAACCAATATTGGGAGGCCCATGTGATTGTGAGCGTCTGTGGGGTCACGGCAGGGTCATGACCCCTGTGAGGCTCAGGGTTCAGGGGTTAGGGTCAATCAGAGGGAATGCTATCTAAAGCAGCAGAGTTTATTTGTTTAATTTTTCATCTTACTCTGGTGTCTGCCTCTGCTCAAGATTACACTGGATTACTAATACAGAGAAATGGAAGAAAACGAGGCGAGTACTTCATGAGAGGGAGGAAGAGTAAGAAATAGAGTTGGAGGGGAAGAGACACAGAGCAGGGAAGACAGAGAGAGAGGAACACAACAAAAGATGAGAGAGAGGCAGAGTAAAAGGGGAGAGCCTACTGCTTCAAATTAGACTGGATAAATAATCCGACTTAACCTCTGTAAACATGGCACTTATTGTCAAAAGTAAAACAAGCTTTACATACCAGAAAAACACTCTCTGGCAGTACAACTGACAAGGACTTAAATTCACATAAAGGTCACTTGAAGTGTCAAGAATGTTTCCCTCCTCTCATGCCTCTCATCCTAACCCTTCTATCCCTGGAAGGAACCATAGCGGGGCGGTCAAACTCTGCCCCGGACGTGGCTGAATTACATTTCTAATTGGAAGACCATGTTGTTTCGAAAAAAACTAAATACTCCAATACCCCTTTGGAGTTCATGCGAATCTACAATAGCATTTCTCCCGTCCGACTGACAATGAGAGCTGGCCGACCAGACCGTGACCACGTACGGTTCTCTTCACCTGAGCGACAGAACCGATGACAGCGGCACCACAGCAGCTCAACAACGGTGAACTCCTCACCCTCACGAGCACAAAGGAAGCCGGGGCCAACCGCTGGCGGCCTGCACCCTCATGTGGGACCGTGTGCATTTTAAAAGGTAGAATGTTTTCCTGGGGCTGAAGCAACACAACAATACGCTTCGTTATTCGCTAGGTGAGGGTGTGTGTGAGTGTGAGTGTGTGTGTAGGGAGAGCCAGAACATTTCGGCGCCAGTAGTCTGCCGTTCCTCTGAGAACGTAATGGCTGAGTGCCGTCAGAGGGAAACAGAACGTTCCAGGCCGTACCGTAGCTAGCACAAGACCTTGCCGTACAGGTGTCACCGGGTGAAGCGTGTCACCCGAACAACGCCTTGCCCGTACCACTACATGACCCCAGCGAACCGTGATCCGGTTCACATGATGAACTTTCCAACTGCGTTAACCGACTTACGCCTCGTAGCGCCTGTAAGGAATTAATACATTTTAACGCTGTGTTATAAACAACGGATGTACTTGCGTGTGTACAGTAAATATATTGCATACATACGCGAAATAGGGGGTCCTTGCTAAATCCTTAGCCCTACTTTTTTTGTCCTATTGCTGCAGGACCAACCCATCTTCAAAACTACACTGCCAGATATTCCTACAACTCTGTTCAATCTGAAGAAAGAAACTGCTGTATTCAATAGAGAGAATCGGTAATGAGAGGTGAAGTTCCAAATCCTGAGTGCTCACTCCATCATGAAACAGCCCTTCTGCTGAGCAAGGCACAACCCTTACGGCAAAACATTTACCCACAATCCCGTTGGCTCCCCTCCTTAGTATAGTTAGTTCCGCTGCACTTCATTAATTTAGATGTTTTTTCACAAATCCGTATTTAAAACAAGGAAACAGTCACATGCCAGCATCAATCGAACACAGATACATTTAGAGTTTTGAACGTGCTCCAACAAGCCAATGAACACAGAAACTCTATACGGTCTCTAGATTTCAATGTGATAATAATTGATTTATATAGTATCTCTGGCGCGATGGATCCAGAAGCTTCTGCGCTTGCGTGGATCATGTTCTGTGCATGTGTCTATTTCTATAGCATGCCTCCTCTTCCCCCTACTTGAGTTTTTTTACACAATGTTCCTCTCCGTACCTCCTGGTACATATATACTCCTAACATATACAGACCTGGAGAAAGCTAGAGAGGCATTTGGAAGGTATTACATCACCAAGGAGCCCGATGGAGACCATCACTAATAATTCAACATGGCACAACCATGACATGAAGACCAGGATGTCCCTCTAAAACAGAGACATCGTAAGGAGAAGGGTTATCAGAAGGGAGGCTACTGGGAGAAGGACATTGGAGGAGAACACTCTCCAAAGGTCTGAGCTCTGCGGGCCAGAGGGGCTTAGACACATCGATACATGATGTGTCCAAAAAATGACAGTGTTCCCCTTTAAACCCTCCTGAAACACTGTGGCGTTTTAAAGGGCTCCATTCTGTTATTCCTCACCCCGAGTCAAAAAGGTTTATTCAGAACCACGCCCAACCAAAAACACACTGGCTCCCATTCCCTCGACGACGTTCCAAGCCAGTCCCACTTAAGGCTGTTATAAGCTATAAATACCATGTTGGTTACCGCCAGTTACAGGGGCTAGAATGTCACTGTTGTTTGCCTTCGTTATTTAACGGAGCCATAATTGCCTCATTTACATCTCGTTTCCTCCCTAAAATCGGAGACCATTACACACCCCTAAACCCACTCAATCCTTCCCTCCTTAAAAATAAAATACACTTGGCCCAACTATTACCCTGTCATCATCCAATCAGCTCTGGAAATGGGAATGGAAGATTGCCCGGGGGGACGTGTGGAAAAACTGTCATGGGAACTGGGATGACAGACAGGAAGTCGGAGTTCCATCTTTTGGGCCGGGCACGACAGTAATGTGCCTAGGGATTGGACGAAGCATGGCAATGGTATGTTATGTCCAATATGATCTCTGCATACATTAAATATACCCCAAAAAATAAAAAGTATGTTCAATTTCAGTATCTTAATATGTTTGGACCTTTAGCTCAGGTGGCTTTAGGCTTTTAATGTGGAATACTCTGTGTAATCTTCAGTACCTAATGTAGTTGTTCTGGAGGGTGGGGGTTCTTCTATTTCAGTTGGAATGCTAATTTGAACGCTGGAGTTGGCCAAATTGTTCAAATATCAGCCCCTTGTGACAATAAATGTACTTCCAATTCTAGGCTGAAGTATGTCTCATCTCTGTCTAGTTGTGTGAAGGACAACCTGTTTCCATAGCTGTCCAAATGTTTTTGAAAATTGAACCCCTTGGGTAATTTATAGGATTTATGGATGCAAAGAAAGTTTTCAATGTGTGTATGTATGTAAGTAAGTGTGAGTGTGGTCTATGCAACTACCTACCCTTTGTGGACGTGAGGTCGATGAGACTTCCCAGGCTGTGTTCAACCCCGTCCTGGCCCTTGCGGTTACCTAATGGCCCTAAGTACTGGGATTTCCTGCCCCTGTAGCGTGCACTGGGTCAACCTGTACACGAGCACTCTCACGAGCGGTGGGCCCCACATAGAGAAATCACACACACACACACACACACACACACACACAGACTGAGAAAGAAAGCGAGAGAGCTGTTTAGGAACAGTGCACACAAAAACCTAACAGTGTGAGGAGAGAGAGAAAGAGAGAGAGAAAATGACAGATTGACGTATTGAACTAGTATCACGCTGTATTCGTTTTCACCCTCTTAAGAATAGTTGTATTACTTGTCCTGTTAAATAGAAATGATTGTTATGACTTCAATGATGTATTGTGTATTGTATCGTAAACCTACACTAGTATATACAAAGTTCTGTCCAACAGGTGGACGAGTCTCCGGTTTATTTGTGTAACCCCTTGCTAATGCTAATGCTACATGAGGGAACTCTGGGCTGGACTCGTCCCCGTCTCAGGGGCAGTTTGTGGCTGGTCGCTGTCCCTTTAGTGGCCTGGGGCTTGATGAGGTGGTTGGTCCCGTCTGGGGTCATCTTCAGACCCGTTTGTGCCATGGGACTCATAGGGGTTTCCTTTTGGATCTGAGGAATGCTCTCGAAATTTACCGGTGTCCTGTTGAATCTTAGTTCTGTTCATCCCGTCCTTGTCTGCCTGGTTGTACTCATATGGATATTATTGAGCAGCTGTTCATCTAAATGTGTATGTAATGTGATGTTTATTATAATCTTATTCAGAGTTCAGCTCCTCTCTAGGTTTCTCCCAAGGTACCAACGTTACTAGAAGTTTTTCAACAGCCGTTGTGCATCAATTTCTATTTTTTAGCTTGTTCTTTGGGTTTTTAGGCTGGTTATCTGTATGAGCAGTTTCTGCTTTAGTTTAAAACTGCTTTATAAACTACATTTGATTGAATGGTTATAGTAGTAATAATGAGGTAAGTTTGAAATATTAGTAGTAGTTAGTACTGTGCCGTTAGTAATGGTAATATTGTTAGTAAGTAGATACATTAGTGGAGGTACTGATGGTAATGGTATTAGAAGTAATGTTGTTTTGTCCATTACAATGCACATATATTGTATGTATGGAAGCTTGGTATACTTTTATACTTGTCGCCCTGTCGGAATCAAACCCAACACAGGTGTTGCAAAGTCCATGCTTTGCCAAGTGAGCATCACAGGACCCTGGTGAGAGATGTAAGAGACAGGTAATCATAGTAGATCAAGTGCTCTCATTCCTCACGTAGACATCAGATTGCAGCTCAAGTCTTGCCAAGACAAAACAACAACAAACAGATGCATCTCCTGCTTAATCTCTCCTTCCAAACTCACCGCCATTTAGTTTCATTCCACAGGGCTCTTGTGCTTTGAGAATAACAATGCATACCGGTTTACATTGTCAAAGTACGTCAAATTAACAATTAATG
Organism: Novumbra hubbsi; assembly: GCA_016801125.1. Classification (NCBI taxonomy): domain Eukaryota; kingdom Metazoa; phylum Chordata; class Actinopteri; order Esociformes; family Umbridae; genus Novumbra; species Novumbra hubbsi. Next base: position 6,841 of record JACXGK010010298.1, on the reverse strand, counting down.
GTAAACACAAAGAACGTGTTAATAAAAGTTTAGGAAATCGTTAGGTATTAACAATGTTAAAAAACACATCAGTCCCGACCTGTATAGACTGTCAGTCCGTACAATCCATTAAGTAAACTGTGTTAAAACTGGCAACATTTCCTAAACATTCTAGATTCATCTATTTAAATGAAGCGTTGTAGTGGTAATCTCTTATTTTTAGGTGGCAAAAATGTGTACGGCTTGTTTTGTTTTTACATTAATAAGTAATGGCTATTAACCTAATTTTAACCTAACACTGCATGGATAATTTAGTTCTCTATGTGTTCTAGGAATGTCATTCTCCTTTCTAGCTTTCTCCTACATCCTCTCTCTCTCTCTCGCTGTCTCATTAACTCTCCAACTGTCTTTTACACACATCCGTTTTTTTGTCTCTAGCAGTTTCTCGCCTAATATCACTATTTGTTTCTTGCTTACAGACTCTTACTGTGTGTGTGTATATTATAATAGAATTACGGTTGTGGTTGTGTATAAAAACAACAGATAAGGGGACACGATGATGAAATGTGAAGCAACAACACATGACCCAGCTTACAGATCACAGATAAAACAAACACACACAAACCCTACAACACACACACACACAAACACCTCTACTGAACATGCATGCACACACACACACACACGCACATATACACTGACACACACCAATGCAACACAACTAAAGCCACACTAATAAACAATAACCTAACCTAACTAACCCCAAAACACCATGAGACACCAGTCAACACTCCAAACCAGACACACACACCATACAAACCACCATACACAAACACACCAACACACCAACAACTCCTCAACCTGACACTTAGGCTCTGTGCAAAAGTGTGTGTCGGTGTGTGTTCTTTAATGACATGGGCAGAGCAGTTCAGCATAGTAAATGAAAAAACATCGATAAGATCTGTGAGACGGCTAGAGTGTGAGCTGGGTTTATATGAGGGAGGAACGAGAGAGGAAGGAGGGAGAGGTGAGAGGGACTTAGCGGAGAGAGAGAGAGAGAGAGAAAAGAGAAAGGGAGAGAGACAGATCTAGAGACAGGAATGGAGAAGTAGTGGGGGGAAATAATGGCATAGGTTTGGCCAATATAAAAAAACAATATTCTGCTCATAAATAAATGGGACCGAATGTGGAAACTGCGCATCTTCTGGCATCTTTGCACCTCTGTTTTACCTTTGCCTAAATTGAGCGCAGACGCGTTTTGTTGCAAAATGTTTCTTTGCGAATGAAATAAGGGCCCAACACACGGCACAGTCCGCACTCCAGAGGCACGACTGGAAAGGAAGATGTCACCCTGGTCACAGCGTGCTGGACTAGCGGCCCCTCCAACGAAAGACCAACACCTTGCTGTTGATCCATTCCTGCTTCCACTATATCCATCTCCTACCCTCTGCAACCGTGCTCCTCCATATTAAATGTGTGTGTCTTGCCCGTCTCTGTGTGGGTGTGTGTGTGTGTGTGATCAGGTTTTTGTACCTGTTGTGATGGTGGTGCCATAAATGTTGCTATGCTACGGGCAGCGCCACTGTGAGTCTGTCAATCTCCCTCCTCCATTCTGCTCCCGCCCCCCCATGGCCACGGTTCGCCAACGGTCCTTTCACTCTCCGTGTCTTTTTCGCCAGTGTTCGGTTTCTTCCTCCTCGTCTCCCCGAGCCTCGCCCGCCATCTCTCCGCTCACTCTCGTCCAGAGACAAAGGAGATGAGCAGACGAGAAGGGGGAGCGAGGCTCCACAGACGGAGGAGCATGGATGACGGCTTTAACAGATCCCAAACTACACAGACACACTCATACATGGAGCGATACATAACCCGGTGCCATCTATCTGATGCAGACTATTGGACTGCTTAAAGTCCAGCTATACCGTATTCCCTCGTCTCTAGAGACACCCAGGCCTCTTCCACCCCCGGTCTGATAGCAGGCCCAGGGGGCGAAGGCAGGCTGAAGGCCACATCTTTTCCTCCCGGTGTTCCGGATGGCCAGGCAGGGCTTTGGGCGCGCTCCGTTGCACTGGGACCCAAGCGCACGCCGATTGGTATGGAAGTTGGGTCTGCTTCCTCCCTGACAGATTATTCATATCACCTCGTTATGTTTCACCAAGCAATTATACATCGCCACACTCCGTCAACTCTGAGAATGGCAGATCAGGAGGCACCCCGTTCCACCGCATGTAGGACCTCTGACGTTCTAATTCAAAATGGCTGTCACGGGCAGAAGCGGGGGGACAAATTCTGGTGTGCATTGTACACCGTCGCAAGCTAAGCTTGGTCAAAACCTTACATTCCCCTGGGCTGTCTTATATCAACCGGTCAATGAAACCTTCCTGTGAAGCTCTATAATTGCCTTATTGTATCTAAGGCCAGGCTTTTCGCCCAGGTTTTTCTACGGATGGGGGGGCGGGGGGCGGGGGGGACCACCTGACTCAGACTTGTACGAGTCAGTCGTTCAGCGGTATTAGGAACGGCTCCAGCTGTTTCAACGCATGCTACAAGCTAAGCTACAAGCTAAGCGGCTACTGATTACTCAATCACCACAGGGGTGGGCTGCACACTCACCGTAGCCTGACCCGTGCTAAACACACACACACACACCTTAGTGATTGACACGGTTACTTTGAAAGGACAGGCACGTAGGTACCGTGCTGAGAGAGTCCGATATAAATAACCAGCAGTCTGAGAAAGCACTCGCTTCAAAACGAAACAGGTACGTTCCCGACTCGCAGGGCTCCTACCGGGCAATGACATCATGGGAAAACTACCTGTTAGCGGGTTTTATGAGGCGACACACACACCTATGACCTGGTTGGCTCTGAGGCGTTTAAGGCCCGTCCCCAGCTATGGTTGGCCGGTCAGACGAGGCGCTGGGCCCTCCACACACAGAGGTCAATGGGAGTAATTGAATGTTCAGAGCCAGAGGTGCTGGTCATTATGTTCCCAGAGAGAGGGACATGAATAAAGAGGTCTGAACAGTACAGAGACACTGTGACAGAAAGATGTGTGTGTGTGTTGACCAGAGCTCCTGTACGTTCACAGAAAACACATTGAGAGAAAACACAGGATTGTTGGTTTGAATAAACTCCATCTTCACCAAGTAGAACACGTGAGGGGAGCTGTGTGTGTGTCAATGCCCAGCGGATGCCCTCTTTCTCTACGGGTATAATCTCCTGTGTGTATTCCTGGCCATGTGAACACCGGGTACAAAGGGACAGAGGGAAATTGAAATTCCTAATGACAGCCTTTAAATAATGGAAAGTGCAATACGGCAGTGATCTCACACTGGGAGACAGGAAGTCGGTCCACTTAGCGGAGGGAGAACGGCTTCTCGGTAACGCCACCGAACCGCCAGAGGGAAGGCAGACCCGGAGTTGGGAATACGGAGATGAGGATGAGCGGAGAAAGGGAGACCTAGGAATGAGGATGGAGGGAGAGAGAAAGCGAAGGAGTGTGAGGAGGGGGAGAAAGAGTGAGGGATAGGTGTCCCACGGGGACGAGAAACGAATTGACTGAGATGGAGAGAGGGAGTGGATGCGGGTGAAAGATGGGAATGAAACAGTATAAGGCCGTCAATGAGTCCCACGAGCACACAACGCCAGTGGACGGTCCACCGTGGTTACCGGGACGCGGTCCGCATTTGGCACACACGCTCAGTAAACAGCCAGGTCTGCTGTCTCACTCCCCAACAACCGTCTTCTATTCCTTCACAAGCCATTAGCTTATGGCATCACAGCAGAGTCATGGGGGCCGACGCCAAATCAAGCAAGCTGAAGCAATAACTGAACATGTCTGTGTTGCTGAATCATTTAGGAAAACAGAGAAGTTCTGTAAATGACCCTGGACTACATCTCTCTCTCTACATTCACTCTCTCTCTCCTGTCTCTCTCTCTCTCAATTCTCCTCATTTCTCCCCCCTTTCTTTCTTTATGCCAAACCCACCCCTTTCTTTGAGTTGATTCACCAACTAGTCATTTCCTATGGTGGCAATAATTACGTTAACAAAAGATTTAGACACACACCAAAACAAGAAACACACACTAAGACCCTAATGGACTTATGTCTATGTCTATGGGAACACTGTCTCTGCACACACACACACTCACACACACACACACACACACACACACACACACACACACATACTTAAGGGAAGTTGGCTTCATTAGACATGAAAACCATTAGACCAAATAGAGGCTTCAAGGCCAATAGCACTCTCTGGATATTTTCTGGTGTCCTCAGAACCGTCCAATAATAAACACCACATCTCTCCACAAACTGTCATGGAAGCCCAGTCCACATGTCAACTACTGACCGTTCTTCCTTACATCTCTGTTACCCTGCTGGGATAGGAGAGGAGATGGAGGTAAGGAAAGGGTGAGGGCTGTGGGGGTAAGTATAATTGGAGGTGAGCTGAGGTAGAGGTTGAGGAAAAGGTGAGGGCGGGGGGGGTAAGTATAGGTGGAGGTGGGCTGAGGTAGAGGTTGAGGAAGGGGGGAAATGGGTGACAGGGTATTTAACCCTGAGTCTCTTCCATCCCCGTGGATGATTTTAAATTTCTTCCCCTCAGGTACCATAAACAAACAAAATCATAATGAGATGCGTTTGTGTGTGTATTTATGCACATGTGAATGTGCGTGCATGCGTGTACACAATTAAGACTAATTTACTTACGATTCAACGACTGCATGCAACTGAATGAAGCCTGTCACTGAAGAGGATTCCCTTGAACATTACACTATGAATCAGATTCCTATTTATTTTTGTTTACCTCTATGAAGTCAACAAGAAGCGGGAAACGTGGAACCAGCATTGTCAACGTTTCAAGGTTGGGCTGGAGAAGGCATTCCAGCAGGGCAAAGAGAGAGAGAAAAGGAGGGATGACAGAAAGACAGAGGAAGACAGAGGGATGGGGGGAAACAAGTACCTCTATCACTGCTCTCCACAGAATCCCATCATGAAACGCCAGAACACAAAGAGCTCAGCCAAAGAACTGGATAGTGGGACCTTAAAGGATAACCTAGGGATCACTGGTTCAACAGCACCATCTAGCAGGCAAGTGCAGGTATTGCAGCTTCTGAACCAAACCGTAGCTCGACTGCAAAGCCAAGCAAACACATGCTCTGCTCCACCAAAAAAGATCTGAATGAGCATTGAATAATTATTCATGTTAAATTCTTGCGTGGTCTCAAAACAAGCCCCCACGTTGTAGCAACAATCAAAGGCAAACTTTAAAGCAAAAAAGGCTGTCTGAATGTATCTTACTTTTCCACACCACAAGGCATTAGACTAATTAGCATCCTTTATTTCTGTCCTTGTTTGTATCCTTTTTATGTTCACCAAGAAGACATTCAAAGAACCTCAGGGATTTTTTAAAGGCAAAAAGGCTGTATCTTAACCTCTCCTATTCATTGAAATACCACATACCAGTATTTCTGTAAGAACAATTCTGTACAACCGCAACAATGTAATAAGAACATTGGAATAGTCTCTCTGTGCAGCAAGCCTTTAAATATGATTTAAAGTGGATGGTCTATTATTCAGAGTGGATATGTTATCAGTCCACATTCATGTCATTCTATATATAATCTTTACTACAGAGAAATACACAGTCCTCCAACAAATTATTAGACTGAACAGCAAAAGAACAGATTGGACGTTTGATCTCATTATCCTCTCCTTAATGTCAGTTAATTTCTTTCCTATCTGTGGTCAATCTGCAAATATAGGAGTATTGCATCCGTAAGAGAGCAAAGTAACTGAACTGGACCGTGAAACAGACAATCTCTGTGCACATCTGGACGGGAATAAGAAGACACAAAAAATGAAAGTACAAATACACGCGCGGGAGAATGTGCGAAATAATAACATACAGACTCACAGACACGGTTCTGGACAGGAAAGGGCCGGGGCCAACAGTCAGCAGGACGCGCGCGCACACGCGCACACGCGCACACACGCACACACGCACACACGCACACCATCATTTCCAAACTATCCTGTGGCCGTGGGGGGGTCATCCCTCAACCAAACGCACAGTGAGTCAGCAGACAGATTGAGGGGAAACTGGTTGTGACACACTCTCCTGTGGCTGAGGATGAGGGCACTGGGTTATTGGCTGGTCCATCTATCACACAGCCAGAACATAGTAACCCAAGCCCTGACTGACAAGTATCACAAACACACACACACACACAACCGCATTTACAAGCGCCCTAACCCCTATTGGACGTATATATATATATACACACACACACACACACACACACACACATACATATACACACACACACATTAAGTAAATCCACTATAGACAGACAGTCCCCGCTGCCCTTCTCCTTTCTTGTTTTGGTCTTCCTCTGAGAGCAGCTGGATTAGTCTTTGACCGGCCCTCGCTGCTCAGAGTCTAGACGATGCAACGCAACCATCAGATTGATGGGAAGGTTCTCTCACTTGGACTGGGAGGAAGGCAGAGAAAAGTGGCCCCGTTTAAGAGTGCTACTGTATTTTAAATGTCCCAAGCACTTTCTCACAAGGTGCAGAACGTGGAAAGAGAGACTGATGGAGGCTAGCTGCTTGTTAGAGGGTCCTGTTACCACGGCAATAGGAAAAGTACAAAAAAAGAGGAGAAGAAAGGGATAAATCTGAGTGTGTGGATCGATGGACCCCCTCCACCCCCCTCTCCTCTCCTGCTATCTCATCTGCAGGGCTTGAGAGAGGCAGGCAAGTTTAAACGATTGTGACCTTGTCCGACATAAATAGTCAGAAAAGTCCAACGAGCAGATAGCTTTGTGAGGGGGGGGGGGGGGGGGGGGGT
>JACXGK010010297.1:0-10694 GCA_016801125.1 Novumbra hubbsi | reverse complement strand
AAACCCCAGTCATGCCATAAAACGAGTGACGCAGCAGATTGCCGTACGAAAGTGCAAACTTAGTCTTTGTGAACCTGTTAATAGTCAGCCGGAAAGCACAAGTTCGCTGTCCGAGTTACGTGGTTATACTGATGAGTGGACAACACCTTTTTAACATCAGAAACACTGCAAGGATGGATCAAGTGCTGAAGAAATGTCAAATAAAGAGCAATCTTCTCAGAGCATGTTTGGCTGAATGCCTTGGCGTCTACATTATGATAGTGAGTGCATGTCCATTATAAGGTAGCCTCATGTCTTCTGTTGAGATTTTTAAAGGTAGGCCAATATTCACCTATATTTTTCTCGATCGGAAAGGTTAGAGATGGTTTAATCTTCCACACTCCATGATTATTGGGCAGAAGGAGTAAAATATATTTAAAAGATGTGTAATTGTTGATGTTTTGTTAGTCTCATCCTTTATCTTATCTGTCTATCAAAGTACAGTGCCTGATGGATTCGACAACACAGGCTCAATCTAAAGCTAACTTGAAATACCAACATGATCATAAATAGCCTGTTCTAATAGATTTATTTAGTCCTAACGCACGCTTAGGGTTCTGTTTGAAGTGCTTTACAAAACCCAGAACAGTGTAATTAGTCAATCATCACAATGGTTAACCACAGACTTTGACCCTGGAGGAAGACAGAAACAGACAAGGAGAGAATCTAAAGTGGGAGTTCATAGTTGATCAGTAGATTGCCATTGCTTTGGAAACTGGCACGTGGGGATGTGCACAGCCCCTTATAGGTATAATTCCATGATATCAGCCTTGTTTTCTGTAATGTGATTGCAGCTGCTAGGATGTGGCTCCGTTGCCCAGGTAACAACCTCTGAGAACAGTAAAGGTCACTACCTGTCAATCAATCTGGGTTTTGCCCTTGGAACTACCTTTGGAGTCTACGTTTCCCGCGGGGTGTCAGGTAAAGTCGCTGAATAAACATCTACGCGTGTGAACAAGGGAACTAAAAGAGGCCAATGCCTGACAAAAAAACTTCAATCAAATCATGGTTGGGATTCATTCAAATTAAATTCAAAACGTTGAAAGCATAGCTGTGAGGGGGACTGCCAAGGTAGTAATTCTAGGTTTTTTGTACAGTACCCAAGACCAGTCTCTGAGGTGAACTGACCAGTTGAGAAAGAGCTACTGCATAAATATTCCAATAAGGGTTTCATTGAATTGAGATCCAAATATTTCATTACTCCCTTGAAGGAGCTCACCTGAACCCAGCAGTGTCTCTCAGCCTCTGCTTCCTGGGTAGGCATCCTTGGACACGCCTGCCTTTCTATGCTGTCTCTCAGATAATTGGGGCCTTCCTGGCTGCGTCCACCATAGGCCTGCAGTACTACGGTAAGAGAAAAGAGTGAAAATTAGAGGGGTACCAAAATGATGTAACAATTTAAGTTGTCCCAGAAGAAAATTGTCCCATAAAACCAATGTGTTGGGGTAGAAATTGGATAACATGTACAAAGCTATCATTGGTTTTCATGCTCTGATTACACTATGTAAAACAAGATTGTATCTGGGAAGATAGTGTTATTTCGTAATTGCTTATGCCTATAAAGTATAGAAAATGGCTATTACTCCCCACAAACGTTGCTTTTGTGACCAGGACAGTGATGTTTTGAAATGTGCCTATTTCCAATGGGGAAATTGGTAAATGTTTCTCTTTTCATTCAAATGTTTAAAATGAGCATCAAGGATATGGACTTTGGGGGATATCCTACGGTCCATTGTGCCACAGTTCTTCAGGAGTTTCAACCAGCTCCACATAGTTTTTGGTCTTGATTGCCCCAAATCACTATGACAAAGCAGTTCCAAGCTGCTTTCTTCTTGTTGGTGAGCTTCTTAGGGAATTCATTGCACTCCAAGAACTGAATTCACTGGGAGCCACTGTTTTGTTTTGAGAATGACACAAGTATTGGTTTACACAAACTTTGCTGCTGTATAGTTTTTAGATCTTTTTGTCAGACGTTACTATGGTAAACTCAAGTGTAATTACAAGCATTTCACAAGTGTCAAAGGTTATTATTGACAATTACATTAAGTACACGCAAAGGCTCAATAATTGCAGACCTCTGCAAATCGCCCCATGGCATGCTGTCAATTAACTTCTGGGCCACATCCAGCTCATTCTTGCATATCAATGTTTGGAGTTTGTCAGAATTAGAGGGTTTTTGTTTGTCCGCCCGCCTCCTGAGGATGGACCACATGTTTCTGGCCATGGACCCAAAACTTCAATGTTTTGTTCACCGAGCCACTTAGTTATCACTTTTGCCTTATGGCAAGGTCATGCTGGAAAAAACATTGTTTGTCACCAAACTTTCTCGGAGGATGTTTTGGTAATATTCTTTATTCATGGTTGTGTTCTTAGGCAAAATTGGGAGTGAGCCCACTCCCTAGGCTGAGAAGTAACCCCACACATGAATGGATGCTTTACTGTCCTCAGCAGTCCAATTCCTGTACCTTTTGCAGATTATCAGTCTGTCCCTGACGTTTTTTCCTGGAGAGAAGAGGCTTCTTTGCTGACCTTCTTGACACCAGGCCATCCTCCAAAGATCCCGCAGCTGAATCAACTTTAGGAGACGGTCCTGGTACTTGCCCTGAAGCCTTCTTCACAACAATTAAACCTCTATCCTTGAAGTTCTTGATGATCCCAGATCTAGATTTAGGTGTAATCTTACTAGCAGAAATATCCTTGCCTGTGAAGCTCTTATTGTCCAAAGCAATGATAACTGCACGTGTTTCCTAGCAGGTAACCATGGTGAACAGATGAAGAACAATCAAGCCCCACCCTCATTTTAAAGCTTCCAGTCTGTTATTCTAACTCAATCAGCATGACAGAGTGATCTCCAGCCTTGTCCTTGTCAACACTGTCAACTGTGTTAACGAGAGGATCACTGGCATGATGACCTTTTGTGGCAGGGCTGAAATTCAGTGGAAATGTTTTGGGGGGATTAAGTTCATGGCAAAAAGGGACTTTGCAATTAATTACCATAATAAACACTGAGGCAGCAGACTTTGTGAACATTTATATTTGTGTCACTTTCAAAACTTTTGGCCCAAATGCAAAGAGGCAGGGAAATTTGGTAAAACCGCCCTGGAGAACCATCAGGAATGCCACCAATTTGCAGTCTCCTATGACATCCCAGCCGTACTCATTATACTATAAGGCTTACAGCAAGGTAATCGTCTTTGAGGTGAATGAATGAGCCAGTGGAAGAGACAAGTACTTGTTACCATTATGGAGCAGCATGACTTTGAGGCTCCTGGATGAGCTATTAATGAAGAGGCGAATTCGATTGCCTTTTGGTTGGGGCAGTCTCTCCTCAGCTCCACCTCTGAAATTGTTATCTGGATCTACAATGTCTTCCTCACATTCTGACAAAAATCTGAAAAATGTATATACTTAGGCAGCTTTAACACCCCTGTGTTTATAGTACTGTTTATATTATTAGACAGCTTACTCAGCACTGAATCTATCTGGATTGTTCTAGAAAATATCTAAATATTACTGTGCTGGTCACAAATGCTAATTTTTGTGGAAAATAATAGCTATTTTTTACACTTTTGAGGCATTTAGGAAATAACACTTACAACCCAGGAACAAAAAAAAAACCACCAAACCAAAAATTGTTACAAAGGGAAGTTAAAGATTTAATTTTGAGTCATCAGGCAAGAAGCATAATATGTTGTGTCTTTCCATTTGCAGATGCTATCCAGTACTACAGTGGTGGTCACCTGAGGGTGACCGGCCCCACCGCCACAGCAGGCATATTCTCCACATACCCTGCTGACTACCTGAGCCTCTGGGGGGGCATTGTGGACCAGGTTAGAGCCACCTAAACATGGAAAGTGGATAACTGATTCAAACACAGAAAATACATTTATAAAGAGAGGAACTCCTTTACCCAGGGTTGCTTACTGATAATAAAAAAATACAGGTTGAATGACAACGCTAAATACAACAAAGCAGCCTGTGGCATCCTTGATTTGAGGACAGGCTAATGCTAACAGACACCTACAAGGTGTTAATGTGCTGGTAGCATTCCATTCACTCCATTCTAAACACTCTTACTAGTTTTCTGTTGACAAAACTGAACTAAAATATGTGAAAATTGGTACGAATATACAAATTGAAACACCTCCGCCTATAACAGTTGGTCCTTATTCGTCATTCCTCCATTACGGTTTTGCTTTGTCCTGTGACAGATAACTTGCTCACTTTCTCAAGGTGGTTGGCTCAGCGGTTCTCATGATTTGTATCCTGGCTCTGGGGGACGGCAGAAACAGTCCTGCACCGGCAGGTCTGGAACCAGTTCTGGTGGGGGCGGTGGTGCTGGCGATAGGAATCGCCATGGGCTCCAACAGTGGCTACTCCCTCAACCCAGCCAGAGACATCGGGCCTAGGCTGTTCACGTACATCGCTGGCTGGGGGGACGAGGTGTTCAGGTAAGCCGGTCCCGTTACACATTCTGCTGTACTGGAGCTAACACTGCTAGGATATGTGAAACTGTGAAAGGTGTCTAGTCCGAACTTTGGATATCAACGATAACCCTCGGTTTGCGGTACATTGGTGTGTCTCTCTAAGGGCTGGATGTAATTGGTGGTGGGTGCCGTTGGTAGCCACTTGTGTTGGCGCTCTCATCGGCACACTGGTCTACGAGCTCCTTATCGAGGTCCAACACCCAGAGAAGGGGCTCATATCAGAGTCCTCCAACCAGGGAAAGGCCATGGAGAGCAACCAGGCTGTGGAGCTGGGCACACTGAACGCAGAAAAGAAAAAGGACAGACTGGATGGGATCAAACTGTGAAATGTCAATGTTGGATTTCTAACAGATGTATATCCTAAAGGTTACTCCCATTTTTTAGTCAGCTTATGAAGGACTGCTGTGTCTATTCACCAGGGTTCCTTTGTGGAATTGTTTTTATACATTATTTTAAAAGAGGACAATAGTATAGACTTGATAAAGCAAAGTTGTCCTTCACGCATTTATTTTGAAACGGCACAAAAAGTGTATGGCAATTCCGCAAGCAGACCACAATCACGATGTAAAACAAAACATGGATTCATTTGTTTCGCTATATAAATAACAGCCGAGCAAAAATAAAATAACATCCATACAAAAAATCTTCATTCAAGTGACAAAATGTTATTGAAACAGAAAAACAAACAAAGAGGGGTACAGCAAGCACTGACTCTGCAGTTAGAAAATAATCATATCAAAGAGAGAAATGTTTATACTCGTACACATTATTAAAACACACAATACAATTCATTAAAATCTCCCCTTTGCTTTTGTAAGTGACAATGTATAGCTAGCTACCTCCAGTAAAAATGAAAAGCTTCAAATTGGTTGAAAAAACAACAACAAGCAAAAAACATTTACAGTACAAATACTATACTTATATTCACATTTTCATAACAAGTAACAAAACCCAAAGGCCTTCTTTTAGTGTATATGATACTATATGTACAGCGCAACATACATCAATAAACCGTATGTGCAGCAAGCATCTCAGAACTCTCTCCTCCCATCCCAAGCTGTTATGTTGGCGACCCTCCACTCAAAACGACACCGGTTACCATAACATAATTATGCAACCTTTTCTCCTACAAGAAATGTGTAACGTACAGAGACCGAAATCTCAACGGCCTGGGGGATCCATTTCAAACTACTTTTGCCATTGAATCTTTCTATAAGATTGGCAAAATACTCACACAAACAACACCAATAATGTGTTTCATATAAATAAATAGGACAAAGTCATTATTACTTAAAATCAGTGTTTTCAACTCTCCAAATACTCCCTTTTACTGCTTGTTTGAAGTGAAACCAGATAGTGATCTAAAAACAGTTCCTTCCCAGCCCTTCGTGAACAGATGGACAAAAGGGAATAAACTATGTCCAACAGATAGAGAGCTGTCGCGGTACAATCAGGTCTCTTCGTATTTGGCAACGTATAAAGGACGTGAACAAGCACAAATAACATATGGATACGAAAGGAAATGGATGTCAAAGAGATAGTGGGGTTCAGCCACACGGAAGAGCGTATGACAAACGTAGTGTTACAGCCGGACCCCAACGTCGACGCTGTGATCAGGTGACCCTCATGATTCCGCGGCGAGCATGAATGTGTGAATGTTAGAGACGAATGTGGTCTCGTACCGGGATTCGGTGGCCCTGGCGTGACGTTTCCACGAGCTGCAGATCTACTATGAGCTCAGCTGTCCCCCAGGTTTGAACCATACCGTTTGCGGTGGGAACCGCGGAACGGGCCAGGATTACTGGGGCTTGTCCGTCTTGTGGGCGGCAATGAAGGCCATGCCGTGGGTCCTCAGATGGGTGCTGAGGTCAGAGGCCCGGTCGAACTGTCGGCTGCATACCCGGCAGCTAAGGCTCACCTCACCGTCCTCTCCCTTCTGGGGCGAGGAGGAGGGCGAGCCGTCCGCAGAAGAGGGAGGTGCGCGGGCCGGCCTGCGCTCCGAATCCCCCTGGGGGTCCCTCACGCGGTGGGTGATGAAGCGGTGGCGTCCCAGCGAGCCGGCGGAGGCGAAGCACACGCCACACTGCCGGCACTGGAGGGAGGCGGCGTCAGCGCGGTGCTGCGGGATGTGGCGCTGGAAGTCTGCGCCGTCCTCCGTGGCGAAGCCACACGGCACACAGCGGAACACGCTGTCCTCCTCCTCGGGCTCGGCGGGGGTTCCTCGCGTTCTTTTCGAGGGGCCGGCGGAGTCCTCCTCCTCACGGGCCTCGCCACTCTCGGAGCCAACCCGTTCCTCCATCCCGGGCCCTGGGGGACCCACCTCTCCGTCCTGTTCAGATGAGCTGCCTGGCCCTTCCCCCTGGGCTGACCGCTTCCTGGTTCGAGGGGGGCCCTGCTGGGGGACCGAGGGGTGATGGGGGGGCAGAGGAAGTCCATACCGTGAGTTTTGGCTATAATATTTTGATACGAATATAATACTGAATAAAAGCACATCTTATGGCAAAAGCACGCTATGGCTGAGGCCAGAGTTCAGTATCAAAGATCTTACTTAAAGAATTGGATTCTAACAGACCTTTCCATCATTGGCTGTGACTCGGTGATGGACTCGAATATGTTTCTCCAGGATGAGTTGACTGCTGAAAGTCCGCTTGCCCTCTGTGCAATATCTGCAAATGCACACAAACAAAGCTTAATTTAAAAAACAATTCCATTTACATTTAAAATGTAAACATTAAAAAGATGATGTTCTTGTCCACACAGCAAGGATGTCCATGTAGTTTGAATTGGAGCCATACCTCGTTGGCTTTATTGTTGTCAGGCTGTTCATTTATTTAGAAGTTTTTATGCTTTATTGGACAGGAAAGTCCAAAAATAGGAAGTTCTTATTTAAAGAGCAGTAGGTTGGATTTGAACCCAAGCTGCAGCAGGTAATGTGTGCTTGAGAGCTTAGACTGCTGAGCCACCACAGGTCAATACACTTCTGTGTCATTCACAAACCTTCCCATGCCTGCCTTGTTGCAGAGGCCACGGGTCTGTCACTCCAAACAGGTGGTTCTCAAAGGGGTCGAAACGCAAGGTGCTTTAAAGGGGTCGTGGAGAGTGCAACTGATTCACTGTAATTATTCAGTTTCCAGTGATGTCCTGCACCTGAAGGGCCGTTTAAGTACTTGACCTGGACCAAGCTTGACCACTGGGTTCAGTAAAACACTGCCAGGTCTGTATGTGTCCATTGGACAAATGAGCCACCCAATTGGTATTTGAGTCCTGTATGTCACCATGTTATGCACTTAGTTCCTTTATTGTAGAGGGCAGGGAGTTGCTTTTCACTCTTTTTCTATTTAGTTTGTTTTTGGTTTCGTGTGTGTGCATTTTGTTTTGCCGTTTTAGAAGTAGATTTTTCGCAACCTAATCACAGGCAACAACTGAGCAGCAATTCTATGTTTACATTTTCCACAAAAGCTTAGTAACGTTTTTAAATGTACGACATTTTGCCAGTACACACAAGGGGGAAAAAGTATATTTCCGGGTTAAGGCCTTAGGGTAAAACGTACAATTGGGGTTACTGTTAGAGCTAGGTTAAGTTTAGTAATACATTTTAGGCTATCATGAGTCTGGAGGTTCCGCCAGGCGCCGCCTCCACACTACAACCAAGTGCCCTATAAACCTGCACCAGTCTCCACACTACAACCAAGTGCCCTATAAACCTGCACCAGTCTCCACACTACAACCAAGTGCCCTATAAACCTGCACCAGTCTCCACACTACAACCAAGTGCCCTATAAACCTGCACCAGTCTCCACACTACAACCAAGTGCCCTATAAACCTGCACCAGTCTCCACACTTCAACCAAGTGCCCTATAAACCTGCACCAGTCTCCACACTACAACCAAGTGCCCTATAAACCTGCAACAGTCTCCACACTACAACCAAGTGCCCTATAAACCTGCACCAGTCTCCACACTACCACCAAGTGCCCTATAAACCTGCACCAGTCTCCACACTACAACCAAGTGCCCTATAAACCTGCACCAGTCGGAAGCCTACATCTACATCGGGCCTTCAACATGCACTATAAAAGCTCACTGGCAGTGGAAGACCCTCTTGTTGCCCTCGTGGATGACTCGTACATGCCGCCGCAGGCTGGAAGAGGTGGAGAAGGAGCTCTGGCACAAGCGACACGGGAACTTCTTCATGGCCTACAAACGAGGACAGAAAAGACAGAGAGCCGTTAACCAACTCCTTCCAGTTCAAATAAACAAGTGAGCAAATGCCATTTCATTTGAAAAGCTCTAAAGCTTTCTTAATTGAATGGAACTGAAAAGGAACTGACTCCAACACTACACAGGCTCAATGTACCTTCCCATGTTCTGTCTTCATGTGAGTGGTGTAGTCGTCGCTCTGCGCAAAGCTCTTCTGACATTGCTGGCAGCTCCATTCAGAAGGGGTTCCACGATTGCTTTCGGTGGCACTAGGCTGATTCTCAGGTTGCTCATAGTCTTCGTCCTCCTCTTCCTCTCCTCCTCCTCCCTCCTCCTCCTCTTCATCCTCCTCTTCTTGGTCTCGGCCCCAGTCCTCTCCGTCTGAGTTCTCTGTTTTAGCAGAGGGCTTGGGTTTTGGGAGGGAGGGGGCGGAGGGGTTGGTGGGGGCAGGGGCGGAGGCATCCAATTGGCCCTCCTGTTTGACTGACAGCCCTCTGTGAGCAGTCTGGATAAGAGAAGGTGAGAGAAAATCCAATCAAATGACAAAGGGTTTAAGAATGACCACAAGAAGACCACATCGACAAATGAATAAATAATCTGAATTGTATCCAGAGCTTATTACAGAGAAATAGGAGTTTTAAATCAAATACCTTGGTTACTGAACCAATGCTCTAAACACAAAGCTTCCTAGTGTAATCAAATATCTAATGAGTATAACCACAGATAACATTATCAAAGATACCATATTCATACTTTAAGAGAGTTATAGAATTCCATTAATTTGTTTGTTAGGGACTTGATTTATTGTACATTAATGCATACTTTTAAATATGTGATTGAAACCTATGAATAAAAGATAAATTATACATTTAATTTGTTTCTTTAAACACTACTAACTATTCCACTCATCCAGTGGGGGACAGATACCCAAAATGTCCAACCAATGGCATCAAAGTAGTAGTCTGGGTTTTTATGCACTAAAGATTAGAAAGAACAGAACAAACCTTTATGTGTTCCATCATGGAACCTTTCTGCGCGTATAGTTTGGTGCAGTCAGGACACTTAAACACATGCACCTTCTGCTTGGCCAGGTGAGTGTCAAAGTGCATGTACAGTAAGGGTTTCTGAGTAAAAACTGTATCGCACATCACGCATTTGTAGATCATTCTGCAAATACAGAATAGGAACACAGTGGAAAAAATGTTCATGTTAAATATGCCAAAAAACATAAAGTCAACTAACCCAGTTTTTCCTATTCCTGGTCCTGGGGACTCAAAGAGCAAATATTTTACTTGAACAAACTAATAAAAACTTTTGGTCAGGACCAGGAAATAATAAACCCAAAAGTCCCCAAATAAGCTGGCAGGTTCACGGTGCATTACTTACTTGGCCTGCCCATCGGTGAGGGCTGGGTGCTGGGTGCTGATGTGTCCTTGTGCACTGGGGGCCGACTTAAAAGCCATAGGGCAGCTTGGACACTTGTGGAACACCTCGCAATGGGCCGTCTGGATGTGGGACTTGATAGAATTTAGACCCCCGAACACCACCTGACAACTGGAGCACCTGGGGAACAGTAGTTTAAAAAACTAAGTTGCTGAGGCTACCAATGCTAGTATAATGTTCCCTCACATGAACCAAAATAAAAGCACAACATGCAACAATCTAAATATATTTCAATAGCTTATTCATGCAACTTAAAAACAAATCATGCAAGTGCTTAAATCTGGATTTATACACTGGCATTAAAATGAATCAATTTACCCCACCAGACCTCCTGGGACCGAGCCGCAAACACACACTGTTTTCCTAGCCTATTCACTTGGTGAAAACTATGTATTTTTCCAAACACTCCTCTCAGTTTTCTATGCCTCTGTCATGTCACCTGTGGACCAGCACTCTGTCATGTCACCTGTGGACCAGCACTCTGTCATGTCACCTGTGAACCAGCACTCTGTCATGTCACCTGTG
>JACXGK010010296.1:0-17763 GCA_016801125.1 Novumbra hubbsi | reverse complement strand
ATACTGTCACTAAAGACATTCCCAGCTACTACATGTTAATACTGTCACTAAAGACATTCCCAGCTACTACATGTTAATACTGTCACTAAAGACATTCCCAGCTACTACATGTTAATACTGTCACTAAAGACATTCCCAGCTACTACATGTTAATACTGTCACTAAAGACATTCCCAGCTACTACATGTTAATACTGTCAGACTAAGAATGCACAGCTGACATCTAGTGGTAAACTTGTTGGTTGTAGGCTTGCCCAATTTTCACCATAAAGACCTTGGACATGGATTGTTATCACACACGTTTATACTTTTTAGTGCACTTGCTATACTGGAATTAGCAATAATTAATTATTTGAGTAGTTTGTTGCGGTAGGCCTCTGCAAGCAGAATTTCACCTGGCCACGATGGGGTTCAGATTGACAGACCCGAGACTTAATGTTCAAGTGGCCCACGTCCTTACCGAACATGCTTGATGTGTTATGATAGGGACGTTACTAGGCAACCTCAGACCCAGGCTGGGCACATCTGATGTTGGCCTACAGGACGGCTCCCATTGGCTGGCAGTCGTGACGGTGCAGTCTTACTCAGCATTGGGTTTCCATTGGGAGGCAGTGTTCCATACGGAACACGGCGGTGAGAAACGACTCGATGTTGACTCAATGTCTTTCCATTCCTTCCTACTCAACGGATGATAACCGTTCCACCCCAGTGAACCCACGCTGCAAACCCACCCCTAATGACAACAAACTCCCAGAGGCACTTCCACAACCACCGTTGTCTATAAATGGCAGCAGGGTCATGAAGTGTCTGGGAATCTCTCCCTGTAACTGCATTTCTAAAACTGCTCTCATATTCCATTTATTCTAAACACTGACAAACGTGAAATCCTGGTTTCCTTACTCAAAGTTTCCTCAATTTTTCTCCAAGACCCCTCCCTCTGATCTCCTACTCCAATCAGCCTTGGACAGTTTTATTTGTGAGCTAGTAACATTTTGAACCATATTCATATATGTTGGCTGCTGTCATCCCTTCAACCCCCACTTCCTGCTCAGCTGTGCCTCAGCCAGGGGTGTGTCATAGAGCGACCTCATATTCATTCCAGCCCTGAGACTAACAGAAAAGCACATGATGCAATGGTCCTATAGGCTTGAGGCAACAAGTAAACCAAAACGAATGGGTTTGTATGATGTATTCACTTTTCACATTCTGTTCTAGTGTGACTGACATAAAAATCAACAGGCTTTTAATGTGCAACATTCCGTGTCTGAGCTGTGATCTTTCTGGACTTTCCGCTGTGCTTGTGTAATGTAAAAGAGAGTGTGTGTCTGTGTTTGTGTGTAAGCGTTGATGCTGATGTTTAGGCCCTGTATTTTGAATCGTAAGTAGCACTCAATAGATGTCAGGGCAGCTTTACATTACAGTGGTGTGGGTCTACAGTTGAGACTAGCTACCTTGGTCAATGGTCAACATCTGGAAGATGTATCTCTAGCATGGACAGTAACTGCAATCAATCAATTGATTGAACGATCAATGTGAGAGCGGGTAAAATTGTCGACCCAAATGTAGGTGTACAACCCTTCCACATTCTGAACATCGTCTGACTTAATCGTCACTTAATCCAGTTCTCTTATTCGGCTACTTCAAAAAAGGGAAAGTAACCTCAGCTCACATTAAGTCACTGTTCAGTCAGATGGGTTTTCTTTCCAGGCTGTTTTGAAGCTCTCTAGCCTAGAATTAAATCAAACCTTCACTGCAAAAAAACAACAACATTATGTACTCAAACATGAACTAATGGTGTTATGTAATTAATGGGCTAACATCACAAAAACCAGGTTCAGACTTTTTCAACGTTCATATTTCATCCAAAAACTGCCATTCAGGTGAATCCGTGCATGGATAATATATCCTGTGGTTTCATACATCTAGGACATGAACACAAAACAAAGATGTGGTAAAAATGCCAACCATGAAAAGGCATTAACTTTAGCAGGGCTCACACAGAGACCAGCTGTGGTTTTAGCTCAACAGGTTTCCGACAGTTAAAGAGCTTATAACATTGCCACACTCTCACACTGCAGAGTACAGAATAAACCCTGTAATAAGAATCCTCCATTGCCAGAACCCCTTGGCCAGACAGTCAAATGAACGTTTTGTAAAACGTTTTGTAAAACGCAGAATTACATTTAAGAACTCAGGACAAGCAACCAAAACAAATGACTCTATTACTCCAGTATCGCAGCAAATAGAAATAATTCCTGGAGAACTTGCAGTAGTGTCCTGGATGCATCTGCTCCTTTGGGTCTCTATGTGGATGCAGCTTTCTGAACGTTAGTGAAGACTGACGTACTGGTGTCGTCTTATGCTAATTAGCTTTACACGGAATTAATTTAATATCACAACTTTATGGGATGGACACAGCAGAATATCTATATACACAACATACAAACGACATAATTGTGTTTGTTCAATTTTGATTGACAGGAAACCGTGTGAACAGATCATATTTTAAGTAATTGCCCTAATACACTATTTTAAGTTAACGTAGCCGATTTAATCCTTTGTGTAAAACTAGTAATTTCTAACGTTTTAGTTCGAGACGTAAGTGTGGGCTAGTTGTCGACTATGATGGTCGGTTAAATGTTTTTTGTTATTGTAGCCATCACGACACGATAATATCAGTATTATTTACATCGTTTTAGGCTCAATAAGAGTCTAGAGTAAATACTATTGCAGATAGTCCAAACGTTATATATCTCCTACCTTTACAGTAAAGTGTCCGGGAAATACCGCTGTTCTTTCTGGTGTTATTATTTTTTTTCACAATGAAAACTTTCCTAACAGAGCACGATGTGAGCGAGGGGCAGTCCTAATATCCGTTATTCAATGGGAAGAATCGTCCTGTTATATGTGACTCATATTCCACGCGGATAAATTAGAAATTCGTTTTCTGGGGACGAAATGTCTGAAATGTGACTTAAAACAAACAGCAGCCGAAAACAGTAGAAAGCATTTCTTTCATTGGAACGTTACTAGATAGAGGTGGACAACCAGTGATCGCTATACAAGGACTGACCATCTCAAAAGTATGGTTTAACTATTTATTTTGGGATGTATAGCCTGGTGAATATTTACTTTGTTTACAAATTGTTGTAGACACATTTTATGTAATCTGCACTTAGACACAATTGACAGATAAAGGTGACATCATTTGAGAAATAACACTGAAAGAGTACATTTTATTAATTTATTCATCAAAAATCTACAGAATGGCAATTTAATACAGAAAAAAATAGTACCCGGCTGATCTTCCCCCTTTTGGCTGAAATAGATT
This sequence comes from Novumbra hubbsi, assembly GCA_016801125.1. Classification (NCBI taxonomy): domain Eukaryota; kingdom Metazoa; phylum Chordata; class Actinopteri; order Esociformes; family Umbridae; genus Novumbra; species Novumbra hubbsi. The sequence continues at coordinate 14,433 of JACXGK010010296.1, read as the reverse complement.
TATGCATGCGTTTCTTTTAACGGCAGGAATGTCTGGGAGGAAGTTTTGCCCACTCGTCTTTACAGCAGTTGATCCCAAACTTTTCTAAACCATGGCACTGCTTTATAAATATTGTTTTCAAAGCACCCGACAAAAAATATGTTGATATAGGCCTACTGTACTAAATGTACATGTTTTACATTCAACTTGAACACATTTTCTTAAAGCTGCACTATGTAAGAATTTTCAGTAAAAAAACTCTTAATAATAATATGAGAAAAAGCTAACTCAAAATACCACGTTACTGTTAGCCTTGCTAACGTTAGCTTAGGGTTCCTGGTTGCTAGCTATAGAGAGCTAGTCTTCCTTAACATCTTTTAAGTTTTTGTTGTGTATGCTGTAGTAGTTGATGGAGGAATTGGCAGTTAGTCGTCCTAGTCTCTAGGTGTCATTATAACTTCTTACAACTTCGCTTCTGGTATTATCTTACACAACATGTTCAGAGTGGAACATTTTGTTCATAGGATTTCATAGGGAAAAAAATAGTGCAGCTTAAAAAATTTGACAATGAATTTTAATGATGATTAGAATTCCGCCACGGCAGCCCAGCGTGCTAGGCATCCTGTTTGGGAAACACCGCTTTACAGTACTGCTTCAACTGTCATGATCAAGGGCATCTTATGCCTGCTTCAAGTCCCGCCCATTCCTTTTCGGTAGGATTAGGATCTGGCCTTTGACTCAGCCATTCCATAACCCCCCATTTCTTCTTTTTTAGACATTCTGTTGTAGGTATTCTTGTATGTATTATAATTGTCCTGTTGTAGAACCATGTTTGGTTCACCTGTAGATTTCTGACAGATGAACTCACATTTACCTGAAGAATATGGAATTTATAGTTGTCTCAGGCTGTTGGTCAAGCTGGGGCAGCAAAGCAACACTAAATCATAATGCCACAGCCGTTATGCTTTATAGTTGGATATGAGGTTCTTCTGTTCAAAGGCAGAGTTTTATTGTCTCCAAAAAGGGCACCTAGCATTGCGGTCAAAGACCTCCATCTTTGACTCATCTATCCAGAGCACGTTGTTCTTGTAGCTTTGGGTTTTACCTAGGTGTTTTCTGGCAAACGTCAGTTTTTTTGTTTTTTTTATAGGTTTTTGTAGATGGAGGAGAGACAGTGGTGAAGACAGAGGAGAATGTGCTGAAAGTGCAGTGCGCTGGATTCATCCCAGGGACATACATCAGTTGTGTTTTGATATTACACGTAAGAGCCGTAGAAGGGCATCAACCCAGCAGCAGGACCGCTATCTGCTCCATTGTACGAGGAGGAACAGGAGGAGCACTGCCAGAGCCCCACAAACATTTGACTGTTGACATATGTACTTTGACACTGACTGTAGCAAGAGAGTCCAGTTGATCCCTTGATGTTACCCTGGGGTCCTAAAAGACTTCTATGAGCATAATTCAGTCAGCTCTTGGCCTGGACTTGGAAGGATTACCTATCCTTTGCAGATGGCCAGCGGTCTGGAATGTTCTCCATTTGTAAATCATTTGTTGGATAGTGGAATGATATGAGGCTATGACTTTTCAACCCCTCCCAGATTCATGGGCATGAATAAACGTTCTTTTGAAGTTCTTGGATAGGTATTTTTATCTTGACATAATGGGTTACCACACACCCATAAGGCTTTTAATTTTTATGGAAAGTTGGCCACTTTCTAGGAAGAAACTACAAGTTCCTCTACATTTTTTGGTTGCACCTGATTCAAATTTTGGCCATTTCATTTGATGGTAAAAGAAAGGGTTATTTATATTTCTGCACAAGGAAATTGCATTTCTCTTTATTTTAATTGCATAAATTATATTATATCAATGTTCACTTTAAGTAATTTGTTGTAGTTTAACTTGATAAATTAATGTGGTTGAAATGTATCCATGTGTTCATTCATATGTTCTAATATGTTCAAATGTTTCAAGGGTGTGTACTTTCACATGAATGTAAGGCGTGGGCATCAACCAATCAAAACCAACATTGTTGTATTGATCAACCATTTAATACTGTGTCACAAATAATATAGAATTAGAATAGCGCCTTTAATTGATATGTTTCTGTATTTAGCCCATAGATTTGAGTAGGAACTGTAGGAATATTTAGGACTCATTTATTGACTTTAACTACAATAAATATCCCAAACGCATGATCCATACATGGGAGACGCACAGAAATTAACAGTCTTATAGGAGACCACAAGCCGAAGAAAACCTGTGGCCAGAAGTTCAGCTGAGGGTACACCATAGATGCTTTAGCAAAAAGGTTACTTTTTGTTACACATTAAGTAGGGGCAATTCTGCATTTCTTGAGGCATCGTGTGGTCTAGTGGTCTAAGCTGCTGCATCCGGTGCACAGATAAGAATGCAAATGGACTTGATTCCATCTTGCCATTAGGTTTGTTTCTCTATCTGATCCTGAAACATAAAACAGAATGTCCCTATACTGATGTTACCTGGTCATTGCCAATGTCCAAGTTCTTGTAATCCACTAGGCTGTTGGAAGGGCATCTGAAAGGAGCATTGGGAAATCACTGCAGGAACACTAAGAATGTCAGGAACTGGGTGGGAAGTTCCTGTCACAGACCCTTGCTGCTGGACCAAAGGAGAGAGAGAGAGAGAAGAGCTCAACAAACAATGCATCCTTTATGGCACCTTTATCCTATATTGGGGCTCTTCTTTTGACCAGGGAGTGGGTACGACACCCTTTACAACCTGTTAGGATGGAATACTGTCGATTCCTGACAGACAGGAAGCTATGCACAAAAGATCAGAACAGATGGGGGGGGGTAAATAAGAGGAAGGGGGAGATAGGGATCACAGTTTACTAATGAGAGGGCATTGAACGTGTAGGGATAAAGGATACAGTATGTTAGTGAAAGGGGTTAAATGTGTGGGGATAAAGGATACAGTATGTTAGTGAGACAGTTCGTACCTCCATGTCTCCAACAGGCACCAGTGTGCAAGTTCTCCCACTGAAAAAGATGAGAGAGACCTGTAATTTTCATCACAGGTACACTTCAACTATGACAGACAAAATGAGAATAAAAAATCCAGAAAATCACATTGTAGGATTTTTAATGAATTTATTTGCAAATTATGGTGGAAAATAAGTATTTGGTCACCTACAAACAAGCAAGATTTCTGGCTCTCACAGACCTGTAACTTCTCCTTTATGAGGCTCCTTTGTCCTCCACTCGTTACCTGTATTAATGGCACCTGTTTGAACTTGTTATCAGTATAAATGACACCTGTCCACAACCTCAAACAGTCACACTCCAAACTCCGCTATGGCCAAGACCAAAGAGCTGTCAAAGGACACCAGAAACAAAATTGTAGACTGGCACCAGGCTGGGAAGACTGAATCTGCAATAGGTAAGCAGCTTGGTGGAGAAGTTACAGGTCTGTGAGAGCCAGAAATCTTGCTTGTTTGTAGGTGACCAAATACTTATTTTACCCCATCATTTCAATTAAATTCATAAAAAATCCTACAATGTGATTTTCTGGATTTCTTTTCTCATTTTGTCTGTCATAGTTGAAGTGTACATATGATGAAAATTACAAGCCTCTCTCATCTTTTTCAGTGGGAGAACTTGCACAATTGGTGGCTGACTAAATACTTTCTTGCCCCACTGTACATATACGTCCATTATGAATGGGAGTCATATCTTAGGGCTGTGCATGCCACCGTCTCTCCACTGGGTAGTTCCAACTTCCCCTTTTTGCTTAGCAGAGGTCATGTAGCCCTCCTGTGACACAAACTGTTTATTTTCTATAATAATAGTGTACTGAGAACGTTTTGTGTGCATTTGATATGGCAACAGGTTCATTATATAATGCAGTACACTTGACCCAGGCCCTGTCCTAATAGAATCCCTTTTCGGTGTCACACCTGCTGGTGTCTTCCGGCTATGGGACAGAGATCTCCTTGTCTGCTGTGTGGGTCCAGGTGGGACCTCTAAGAGGGTCCTAGTGCCTGGTATATCACCTCCTCTCCCCCAGCCTCATGTTGAGCCGCCTCCTTTTTGTGGTTCCCCGCTGCTCTCCCCTGTCAGGAGAAACCCAGCAACAACAGCACATCTTTCTCCAGGTTGCCATAACCAAGGATCACTCTATTATGTCCTCTGTCAAGTGCCCGATTGAACAGCATATCCCAAATGAAAGCAAGACTTGACCGCACATAATAAAGTTGTTATGCATGGTAACAAAATGATTAAAAAATATATTTATTAGCTTATAATTCAGCATTTTTATTTCAACATCAATGTTCAACAAACAAATCATTCAATACAATTCATCTTGTGTCATACCACAACTTGAATGTATTCCACAACTTGGATGTCATGTAAAAGTGCAATACATTGTATCATGCCATGTTGGTGTGCCTCCTCCAGCCTTCTAGAATCTTCTCTATTTTAAGGGGTCCAGGGATCTCTACAGACCCCTGCTGCTGCCTGTAGAACCAAAGGTGCAGCACGGCTTATATACACCTGTAACACCATGCGGCTGTATAAGAGAAGACAGGAGATAGTGCAACTGGATATAGTATTTCTAGTATATTCAAGTGGAGTAAGACAATATAAATTAAAATCATTAAATGTAATTCAAGATGTCATAGCAATATTTAATTCCATTCAAAACCCGTCTTCAGGTGTGAGGTGGCATAATTAGTCACCTTTCTAATGCGAACCGACAGAAACAATAATACCGCATTCAGTAGTATAGGACAAGTTTTTATTTTCTTAAACAAAGTCTTCATGTCAACAAATACATCTGTAATTTATTACGCTAAAATGTATGAAAGCAAAAGGATAGCAATAAACGTTTTCTTACTATGCTGCGTAAACACATACCATAACACAAACTTGACACTTAACCATGGACCTGAGAGGGACTCACATTTACTACACAATAAAGTAACCAAAAAAACGAATTAACAAAATGTTACAAATACAGCTAATATTATAGTAAGCCAGTCCCTTTTATACCAGTTCTCTCTCTCTTTTTCTGTTGAGTTCCAAGTATGGAACCTAGGACTATATCAAAACCAAAGGTATTAACATATTTTTTAGATTTCAGCCCGTGCTCTGAATATTATCACATGTCGCAAGCATATCACATCATTCAAGTGTTCTGAAAATGACTTCATCCATTAAATGTGTGTGACAACTGAGATGGAATTACAGTTCTCATGATGATGTACAGTAATGGAGTATTACAGTGAGCTTGTGGGCTATAATAACAGAAACCTAGGAATGATCTAAATGTCTCTAGCAATTGTGTTTTAAATGTAACTCAGTAATTATCAAGTACCAATATGTTTCAAGACATAAGTGGAAAAACAGAGCATCTAAAAGTATTACATGACCAGACTAAATAAACTGGACACTGGACAATGGACACTTCTGTCATTGATATATACAAGAATATCTCATCATTTCAACATTTACATAATGTATTAATTCCAAAGGCGACATGTCAACAGAAATGACAACGTCCCATGTTGTCAACCACCCATTTTGTGTAATATGTCGATCATATGTAAAGCTTCTTTAAGTAAAATCACTTTTACTAACAGTCAGCAAAGATGTCCAGGATCTCCTAAAGGAAAATATTGCATCTGTTGCAGTGCTTTAACATAAAACATAAACCACATAAGACATGTTTTAGAGAATCTTTCTTCACACTTAAGAAAGTCAACAGAAATGTAAACCTAGCTGAACATAAAGATAGGTAACAGGCTTCAGCGATAGCATGGCAATTGTTTCTTACTTAAAAAACACAAACAGAAAACTGGATCTAACAATGTCACGAAAGCCTTCTGAATCCCTACATTCCCTGGTAACAAATGTCTTGGAAACAGCATTGAGCTACTGATGTTTGCATCAATGAGTCCATAGGGTTCATTTATTTGGTTTAAATGACTGTTGAATTTGTAAGGCCCAGAATGCTAACATGGTTGATTTGTGATCCATCGTAACCGGGGCAGTCCACTCACTCCTATACAATTGGTCCTTCAAAGATCAGAAACATTGATATTAGCATCACATTCTAGAAATGTAACCCTGTTTCCATTGAGGAAGACTACACAGACGAGAAACATCACTGGCCCTCCGCCACCAATACTTTTCCCCCAATGAAGACTTGTACCTGTATTCAACAAGCATTTCAAATGACAAGGCAGGATCTGGTCCCATCTGACCATGTTGAATCATCATTACCAAAAGGCAAAACCCAAACTCGATCAGAACGCTGACAGGTTGGATCCCATGAACCTCTGCTTTCCCCTGAATTATGCTCTTTGGACTCTTACAAAGTACGCTGCTATGTACAACTTAAAAGTATTCCGCGAAGGAACCCCTTTGTGTTCCTGAAATATCCTTTTCCGCAAAGAGTTCTAGGTAGAACCCAAAGGGATTCAAATTCTAACCAAAACAGGTTCTTCCTTTGTGATAGCACTGAAGATCCCTTTTAGAATCCCTTTTTTCCAATAGAATACTTTTGGTTTGTGATGGTTATTGAGCGAATGTACATTTCAGGAAGGAGAGAGTATTAGGGTGCAGGTCTAGGGCTCCTTACAGAGGCAGAAGGTATCCTGAGTTAGCCTTCGTGGGCTGCTGAGCCTGCTGCTCCTGTAGCTTGCGCTCCTGTGCGGCAGGGATTCCTTCTCGCTGCACCAGCGGCCTGTGGCTGTCCGGGTCACTGAGAGATGGGTAGTGCTGCCAGTAGCCCAGGCAAGCGAACAACAAACCCAGCAGAGAGCCCACCAGGACATCTGGAGAACACACACACGTTACTAGGTACAGTTTGGGAGAAGAGGTTTACGTCTCAGCTACTTAGAGCAGTGTGACGTTCATTAATACATTAACCTGTACATGTTATGGTACATGACCTGTTCAAGTTATTGTATGGTATAAGACCTGTTCATACTATGTTATGGTATATTATTGCCAAACTGTGTCCACACGCTTTAATCATCTGTGCAACACCTGTCCAGCTGCCTACCTTGCCAGTGGTGCTTGTAGTCACAGGTCCTGGAAAGAGCGATGAGGATGGCCAAGAGGAGAGGGCTGAGGAAGGCACACAGTCGCCAGGCTTTGCCTCGTCCTGCTGGACTAAAGCATCGCAGCTTCCCTCCCAAATACAGTGCTGTGAAGCCCAGTCCAGCAAAGGCAACTGAGAGGACACAGCATAGATGTTAAAGCTAAGCATAAAGTTCAGGGTCACATTGTTGGGTATGTACAATGGACAGTAATCGACCTGCAAAACAAGCCCAGCAAATTAGCTGACCTAAACACTGGTTTGTGACATAAGGGTGACATCAGCTAGCCCCAGCTGTCATTGCCTTAGACTCATAGTGTGTGTGTGTGTGTGTGTGTGTGTGTTTGGTAGTACTGCTCTCACATGAGGAGTGTCCGCTAGGGAAGCTCTTCCTTCCCTCCTCCACAGTGTCCGGATCCCCGCTGCAATGCAGCTCCACGTTTATACGACCATCAGGAAAACAGCGGTGCAGGAAATCTGGCCTAGGCCGGCCCACTGCCAGTTTCATAGCGTTGGTGAAAACCCCATTCAGTGTCAAAGTCAACGTCACGGCTTGAAGGAAGACAGAAACCGGATGAGACCATTTTTTTGTACTCTATCGTAAATTAGTGAATCTTTCAGAAAGAACATGCTGTGTGTTTCTCATCATGAACACATGATCTAGGACTTGGACCAAATACAGAGGGTTTGCCTTCAGACACTGTACCCACCCAGAGCGGCTTCCTTCATGTCAACCCTCCCTGCCCTGTTCAGGAGGGCAAACAGCAAGATGACAGCCAGCGGGGTTAAGAGAGCAATGCACTGCAAAACACAGAGGGCATGGAACAAAACGTACATTATGTCTGAGTGTGGCGTGTGAATTTGTTCAACTCACTCCTCAAAGTGTTCCCACATGTGCTCCAGAATCGCTCGCTTTTGAGTGGCGCCAACTGGGAGGCTGCTGGAGGGCGGTCATGTGTGCTGTGGTCCCGTTATCTCATTGGTGGTGTTAGTTGGATCATGCGAGACATTCTTAACACCGGCACTACTCTTATATAGAGGCGGCGCAGAAACAATCACTTAATTCAATTGGATTCATTCTGTTTGTAACTGTCAAACTTCTTTGTAGTGGAATTAAACAGTTTAGCTGAATGATGTGCATTGCCATAACATCTCCGAAAGCACACAGGTTGGTCCATAGGTATGGAGGTACATTTGTGTCTTCATGTTGAGAGCAAAACCTTTTTCTTTGCAATCAAAAATAAATGTTCTGCAACCGACATCAAGGCTCTAAACAGTTGTGTGTTTTTGCATTTGATTTTTAATTTATTTTTTATTGCAAAGAAAAACTTTTGCTCTCAGCATAAAGACACAAATGTACCTCTATACATAGGGGACAGTATAAGAGGCTAATCAAAGGGCATTCCAAACATTGAACCAACTTATCTGCAGTTCCATCAGGACAATAGTTATGTAAAGTTGTGCCTGTTCATCCACCCATGCAGAACAAGTTTCCTATTGAAATATGTACAGTATAATTTACACAGTTGCATTGTGAATAGGTTTGACTATTTAATGTACCTATCCAAGACAACCCTAAAAGATGGTATGCTAAAGTGTCATCGGTTGCCCTCAAAAGCTGTTATTTGTGCAGCTAGCAAAACTAAAATCTGTTTAATGTCCTTGGACTCATCTCGGTCAATGAGACATCCAAAATAATCTTAAACTGTAAGTTATAATTGATACAATGGGAGTATCATTCAGTATGACAATATGTATATTGTTGCTTGTTGACATAAAATCCAGACAAAATACTAAAACAAATAAGTATATATGAATATATACGGTGAATGTGAGAACAGTACAGACTTGGAAATTAACTGAAAAAGACCTTAGGAATCACACCATTGAGAAGTTGGATTTCATTTGTTAAAGGTGTTTTACTTGTAGTTGGCTGATGTTACTAATACATCACTATTGATGTTACTTGTGCATACTTTCATTAGGAGTACTGTTACTTACAAACATGAGCTTGGTAGGAACGCGGTCATTCTCAACATGGTGGAACTTGTATAGCCAGAGCTCTTCTGGCTGGATGTGCCTCGTGAAGGGAGGTAGCGTCTCTGTAAAACTGAAGGACAATGGGAATCATTAGCAGCTGTTTAATTAGTGGTGAAAGAAAGCAATGTAATGTTCACTGAATGTTTCCAATACTGAAGTATTGGAAAAGCTGCACAAAGATACTGCATGTAGAACCAGGCTAAGAAAAAGCAATAATAGGCATAACCTGCTGCTCAAGGAACCTACACATGAAACTTACCAGAACACTGCAAACAGCAGAAGTCTGGTCAATACGTCAAAGACGAAAGAGTAATTTGGACCCCTCATCTTCCAGCTGGTCATGAAAATATATATATATTGTTCTGCTTGTGACCTAGGGGAAAGGGGAAGACATCATCATAATAGTATACAGATTTATGAGGTCCCTTCGTAAGTTATTTTGTCAAAAACTAACTAAATAAATAATTTGAATAAAGGTCTATAGGAAAAGCATAATAGAAGAGTTTTACCATGGAATGTCTGCCTCACTTATTTGTTTAATTTATTTGATCCGTGAATGTATTTAAAAGTGCATTGCTATTTTGAGAAAAGTTGCACCAAGCAATTTCTATTGAATTCTCAACAATTCCAGGAGTGAGGCTGACATGGCATTCGTACATTATACATGTTAGTAGCGCATTGTAATGCAACATATCATTCAGCTGTCACAGAATTACGTATTCAAATTTACAATTTCTCCCAACCAACGTTTGACCATAAACCAGTCCTCTTAGGGCTGTGCTGAGTGAAAGTCAACAGTGATCTAAAATACTTTTTTGGGATACATACATTTTACATTTTGCTGCCAGTAAAGTGTCCGTTTGTATTGAATTTAAATGAATTAACAACTAAAATAGTCACAAATAGTCACATACATACAAAGCATTAACTGGTAAATTCTTCGAAATATCCATTGTAAACTTGACACGTAGCCCAAGCTTTGAACGCTACGTAATTTGACCAAAATGCTGTTATTTTGCGGTTCTTTAAAGTTCGCAAATCATCAGAATAGACATGAAATTACAGAATACTTTTTTGAGGATCCAGAGTATTACAACCACATCTGGTTAATACTGTAGTTCACTTCCGCAACACGATAATCTTCAAGGCGTTCTACCCCAGTCCCCCGCCGTTTTACAAACCTTAAAGTGCTTCAAATAGCATGCCGGTCTTCGAAGGCTTTTGAACTGTGACGACGACAATTGGAAATATGGAAAAATCCTAATAAAAAAATTGTAGTCATCATTTTACTATTTATATATCCACCCGACCAGGTAACTGCAGCAGTCATATGTAAGAGATCATCTCTGAAAATGGATAGTGGTTAGCGAATGAACGACTCTTTTTGAACGGCTCTTTTTAGTGAATGTTGAGAACCGAATCGAATTTGTGAAAAGGCGAGCATTGTAAGAGAAAGACGGTTCACTGAAAAAACTGTAAACAGTTGGATATTAATGACCTTCGTTCCTGGGGAAGGGAACGAGAGGCTTAAAAAGGGATGCTAGGGCTATCTTTAAAGAAGAAAATATGTAACCAAACCTTTGTCATCATTTTTAATTTACCAGATTGATTTTGATGTTCAAAATTATGTTATTTCTGTTTTCTGTCTAACTCGCCAAAATGTATTGCGTGGTCATAACGAGATACTGTGCTTAGACTGAAAAATCTATTAGAAAAAAATATATAACAAGAACATTTTGAAAGGTAAAGGGGTCTGAATAGTTTTCAAATGCACTGTGATATGATGTTTGTAGTAGCAGAGGCTGTTCAGGAATGTAGACAGTTTCACTTCCCTTTCACATGAAAAGCACTCTGACAGGCACAAGCACATTGATACTGGTTACACCTTGTTTTGTTGCCACTATTACAACCCCACTTTTCTGGTTTGTACACAATAAAGACTTAGCTCAGATTAGCATTTGCATGTCTCAATGGTAGACCGGCATTATCTCAATGTTAGACTGGCCTTATCTCAATGTTAGACTGGCATTATCTCAGTGATAGACTGGCATTATCTCAGTGGTAGACTGGCATTATCTCAGTGGCAGACTGGCATTATCCCAATTGTAGACTGGTGCAAAGGGAAAAAGCAGTGTCATGTTAAAGATGTTAAAGCCATACTTTTTACATGCTATTGGTACAGTTTCCAAATTAATTTCAGGCACAAATCCACTTCAAAACATATGACCTGTGTGAGGTGATGCCGATGTGGCCACAATCAATTGTTTAAACCAATATTCCACCAAACTCCTATTGGAGAGTCCTACCACAAGCTATCATGACAGGCAGACAAAAGGATGGTCACAACTGAAACCTGTATCCTTAGATCCACACCCTCCAGTGATTCAGCCCCCACAGGGTGTCTGAAACAGTTCCAACCAAACTACCAGAACATGTGCTCTTAGGGTTGTGGAATCACTACCCATGTGATGAACTGTAATCGCAGCAGTCATGCTACTAATGGAATGAACAGTCGGCTCCCAGAACTCCTAAACAACCTTGCCATGGTGAAATATTTTCATAACGACACCTCAAGAGGAACGTTTTGAGAAAAAAAGCGAACTGCACAAGATCCCCTTTCATACATTGGGCATGTGTCTGCCAATGGAACTGGCTCGCTTGTTGTCTTAATTGATTATGTAATTATTGATAGCAGAAGCACAATTAATTATGTGTGTAGAATGGCTCAGAAACAGCTTGCAAGTACTTTCAAACATGCTGTACAGCAAGATTGGTTACTTAGCAACCAATGGCAAGTGTCCTTGTCCAGGCCCAATATAGACTGATTTTCCAATTAGATTGAGTGATCTACTGTGTCAAACACCTGGTATTTCTCATATAAGACTTTGACCATATCATATTATCATGTAGTTGCTATGATAGTACTGTGCCCAGGTCTAAAACCAGATTAAAATATGTTCAAAATACAATGACACTATGACACACTGCACATTAACATACATTGTTAAGGGGCATGCAGACCAAAACATTTTGCATCAGACAATTCAAAAAACACATTCCCAGATATGGACAAGAAGCAATGAGGTCGTCACTATGTAACCACGAGGTCTCTCTTTAAAAAGTGATTCTAACTGTTAACAACTAATTCACATGCTAAGCTAACTTTTCTTAGGCCGCTAGCTATCTGATGGGGCGTGGCCACTGTAAAACGTGCGCTCATCGTACGTCCGTACGTCATCAAACCACTATCCTGAAACACTAGCATGCAGGCTAGATACAAACCTTTCGTTCTATATGGACAATAGCTGACATTTAAGATATTTCTGTCTTTTTACGATATTACAGACAAGTTCTTGTCTAGTCGGATCTATGGAACTGAATTTGACCCTGAACTAACGTTAGCAGCTCGGGCTATTTTTACAGCAGCGGCCATCGGATCTGTCACTGCTGTGCCGGGTGAGTCAGTCACAAGCCATAACAGTGGACATTTTTCAGGCTAGGGAAAACTACCAGGATCGTACGTATCACCGCGTCTAGCAGGAATAACATTACTGTCTCTCAAGTAAGGTGGTTAAATTGTTTTATAGCTCTAAGTTTCTTTACCCATCGATGTGACCATCATTCTCTGATGTTTACATGTATGTTAACGTTAACGGTACAAAGCGTTTGATAGTACTATTCCGCTTGAGTAAAAAAGTAATCACGTGTCTTTTTCGCAATTTTTTTAACTTAACACCTCGCTGGTTATAATCTATTAACAGTTTTAGTAAATGTAATGTAGAACATGTATAGATAACAACTAGGTGGACCACTGTAAGGTTTACAGTAGTTGGACACCTGAAAGTAGTTGGTAGATTAACAAAAAGATGGACAAGTCTCGTTATTTAGAGGCTGATATTGCGTTAAAGGAATTAAAATCAAGTTTGCTTGTTTATTTGACCTACTAACTCTTGTCGTTGACTAGCACTTACGCAACAATGTTGAGGGGATTATATAATGACTGTCGTTTCTAGATTATAAATCACAGTTTAAATTTATAGCCAGACAATTGTTTCAATTGTACATATTGTTAATTAATATCAGTTACAAGTATCAGTTATTGTCCTATAGTTGAGTCTGACTAGGCAGAAATACTAATAACCTGAAAGCCGACACGTTAGTATCGAAATCGGGGCTGGTTGTATTCTTTCAGAGTGTTTTGTTGCACCCGATATTCCCAAAGCCACGTCCAGGTGCTATCAGATGTCTCCTGTGGGACATTTATGTTAAAGACTATCTTTTGGAATGTTAATTGAAGATGGTATACTCCGCAAGTACAGATTCAGAAGGCCTAATTTTGAGCTAGGTGACTCCTTGTCAACAGCGATCTCAAAATAAACCTCTAGAATCCATAGGAAGGAAATCCATAACGTTTAACTTTTTGTTTCAGGACCCCCGCAATTTATCACGTTATGGTCGTGTTTGCATCTCAGGTTCTGATTGCCGTAACTAGATCAAGGTGGGAACATGGAAACATTTAACATTCATTGTGATGTGAATTCAGTTCTCAATCACCGGTCTAACGATCCTCTTGTTCCGTAGGGGATCCTATGTACTATCCCAAGGGCACAGCTGTGCTGGGCACTCATCCTCAGCATGCATCCGCAGGTCATCAGGGGTCTCTAATCGAATTGCCCTGCTGGTAAACAGACCCACCGCCGTTCTATCTGACTGTGCAGCAAGCTACCAGCAGCGCCATGGCTGCGTTCCGTTTCGCTTCCTTCACGAGTCCTGCCCAAGGCTTCAGGAGTTAAAGCCCCCCCCTGCCGCCGTAGCCCCTCCGTCCGTCCCCACGCCGAGCAACGCCCCCGACGGCGTGGGCGCACAGAAGTCTGTTAAGCAGCGGGTAGTGGACGAGCTGAAGCACTACTATCATGGATTTCGCTTGCTCGGGATCGACACCAAGATCGCGGGGCGGACTGGGTGGCAGTTACTTCACGGCCAACAGCTCACCAGGAGAGAGCGGAGAAGGGTAAGACGCCATCCAGGACTTTCCTGTGAATGTTGAATCGGTTCAGCTTTGTCTTTTCATACAATACATGAACACGCATGGGCTGTTCCCAGACATGTTGCGGGGCATGGGCTGTTCCCAGACCTGTTGCGGGGCATGGGCTGTTCCCAGACCTGTTGCGGGGCATGGGCTGTTCCCAGACCTGTTGCGGGGCATGGGCTGTTCCCAGACATGTTGCGGGGGCATGGGGTGTTCCCAGACCTGTTGCGGGGCATGGGGTGTTCCCAGACCTGTTGCGGGGCATGGGCTGTTCCCAGACCTGTTGCGGGGCATGGGCT
>JACXGK010010295.1:0-18204 GCA_016801125.1 Novumbra hubbsi | reverse complement strand
TCTTCAAAATATCTTTTTATTAAGAGAGGCTAAGTACTTTGTAAGGCATCAATTTACTATTTTCTTCCAACAATGCATTAGATGGCAAATCAACCATCTTAAGTATAACGTCATCGGGACACTTTTGTCCACATTTAATGTGAAGAGGAGTGGAAAGGATATCTACGCAATGTCAAAAATTACAATCCAGAAACCAATGTGAATGTACCATCCAACGTGTGCAGTAGGGTCACATATTTTTTCTGCTTGTCTGCCTAAAAAGCTTCCTTCCAGAATAAACACTGATAGTATATGGGCTTGAGAAAGCCTAAATAAATTGACCCATGGACCATAGCGTGGAACATACCCTTGTGAGAAAGTATGTATTTTCCTGATAATATAGGTGTATTTTTGTTCCATACTCTTGTTAAAGGAACCCAACACAGAAGAATAATACTTCGCTGTCAAGTGCTATATGAAGTACCTTACAAATGCATTGTTTACAAGTTATGGCCATCACATTACCGCAAAAGCATTGTCCTTTGTGTGACGTGTCGTCCACCAAGTGCAGGGAAACCGTCAAAGCCTTTTATTTAGGCACTAATCAACTCAAAATAATTTGACGGGTTTAGGAAACAATGAAACGTGCAAACAGGCACGGTAGTAACAACAACCGGTCAACACTGGTCTGGAGGTTTACAAAAGAACCTAATGCAGGTTCTTTCTGTACATGAAACAGGAGACAATAACGCACACTGAGACTAGAAACACAGGGACTTAAATACTAAAGTAAATGGAAACAGGTGTTGAGGATTAGGGAGGGGTGCGTTCAAAGGACATGGGGAAAACAGGACAAAACATACGCGATGGCAACTAGACGACCGGCGACGTCAAACACTGGGTCGCCACGCGACAGGAGGAAGGTCCGCCACCAGGGTGCGACGTGACACTTTGGGTCCATAGCAACCAGTCATATTATATACTAGTATCTGAAGACAATTTCATAATGTTACCTGCATAGGCTTTTAAATTAGTATTTTTCTATGAATGTGCCGTATGCTGGGTAGAATAATTAATCTAGCCTACGGAAATTTTGCCTGTCTGTGCCAAGCGTACTCATAACACATCAGTGCTCTTAAATGGCCCTTCCCTGTCTATAATGGCACTGGAGAACAGCTCTCTGCGTCCGGCACGGAACCCCTGCGGAGGCAATTCCGGGATTATGGAGAAGGGCACTCAGCCCCTACAGCTGATGTGGGAGGATACCAGCGACTGGGTTTGAAGGTTGTTGGGGGTGCCCCGTGGCTTGTTGTCACAATGGCTCTCCTGCCCAGGACACCCACAGAGGCGGATCCAGGAGTACGGAGAAGACCATCGGCCTCAGGTCAACTTCCTTAGTTCCCACCAATAAACACAGGCCATTACTGTACTCAAAGGGAGTTCCCACTAATCTACAGTGGGGAGAACACATATTTGATACACTGACGATTTTGCAGGTTTTCCTAATTTCCTACAAAGCATGTAGAGGTCTGTCATTTTTACCATAGGTACACTTTAACTGTGAGAGACGGAATCTAAAACGAAAATCCAGAAAATAACATTGTATGATTTTTGAGTAATTAATTAGCATTTTCTTTCAAGATAAGCATAAGTATTTGATTCCGGCTCTTACAGACCTGTTAGGTTGTCTTTAAGAAGCCCTTCTGTTCTCCACTCATTACCTGTATTAACTGCACCTGTTTGAACTCGTTACCTGTAGAAAAGACACCTGTCCACACACTCAATCAAACAGACTCCAACCTCTCCACAATGGCCAAGACCAGAGAGCTGTGTAAGGACATCAGGGATGAAATTGTAGACCTGCACAAGGTTGGGATGGGCTACAGGACAATAGGCAAGCAGCTTGGTGAGAAGGCCACAACTGTTGGCGCAATGATTAGAAAATGGAAGAAGTTCAAGATGAAGGTCAATCACCCTCGGTCTGGGGCTCCATGCAAGATCTCACCTCGTGGGGCATGAATGATCATGAGGAAGGTGAGGGATCAGCCCAGAACTACACGGCAGGACCTGGTCAATGACCTGAAGAGAGCTGGAACCACAGTCTAAAAGTAACACACTACGCCGTCATGGATTAAAATCCTGCAGCGCACGCAAGGTCCCCCTGCTCAAGCCAGCGCATGTCCAGGCCCGTCTGAAGTTTGCCAATGACCATCTGGATGATCCAGAGTAGGAATGGGAGAAGGTTATGTGGTCTGATGAGACAAAAATAGAGCTTTTTGGTCTAAACTCCACTCGCCGTGTATGGAGGAAGAAGAAGGATGAGTACAACCTCAACAACACCATCCCAACCTTGAAGCATGGAGGTGGAAACATCATTCTTTGGGGAGGCTTTTCTGCAAACAGGACGAATGCACCGCATTGAGGGGAGGATGGATGGGGCCATGTATCCCGAGTTCTTGGCCAACAACCTCCTTCCCTCAGTAAGAGCATTGATGATGGGTCATGGCTGGGTCTTCCAGCATGACAACGACCCAAAACACACAGCCAGGGCAACTAAGAAGTGGCTCCGTAAGAAGCATCTCAAGGTCCAGGAGTGGCCTAGCCAGTCTCCAGACCTGAACCCAATAGAAAATCTTTGGAGGGAGCTGAAAGTCCGTATTGCCCAGACTACACTGAGCACACTTCTGTGTTGAACACAATTGACTTCAGAGGTCGAGTGGTGAACAATGATCACTTCCTCTACTGGGGTGAAGTGTTACACCGAAGCGATGATGGGCTAATTCAAATCATTGAACAAACAGAGTTCATTGATGATCAGACTTTTCTGCCCCATCGCAGCACCAACCTGCAGCCCTATACTAAGAGGGCTGCAGCCTCCAAGATACAGTCTGCTGAGAAGCTGATGTACATTTGCACCGACCAGCTTGGCCTGGAACAGGATTTTGATCAGAAACAGATGGCCGATGGGAAACTGAACGTTGACGGTATTATATTGTGCATAGATGAGAGCAAAGGCAGTAATAGGAAATGTTACTATCAGTTGAAGTTTGTCAATGTCCTTTATTCTCAAATGGTGAAAACAAAAAAGCCCATTGTCATTGCTGCAACGAAATGTGACGAGTGTGTTGACCAGTATCTAAGGGACGTTCAGGTATTCGCTGCAAGCAAAAATAACCTCCTGGTGGTAGAAACATCAGCGCGAGGTTGCGTTAATGTCGAACTGTGTTTTAACGCGTTGACCCAGCAGATGGACAAAACACGAGGCAAACCCCAAATCATTCCTTATTTGGATGCCTACAAAGTTCAGAGACAGTTTGTAGCCACAGTGTCTGATAAGTTTGAGAAGCTGATTGTACAAAATGTCAGAGATTTTCACACAAGTTGGAAAACAGTGAGTAACACGTTAAAAAACCACCCTGGCTATGAGGAATACATCAGTTTGGAAGGCACACGAAAAGCAAGAAACATCCCCGAAACCTGAAGGCTCTGGAGATGGTCTGTATGGAGGAGTGGGCCAAAATACCTGCTGCAGTGTGTGCAAACCTGGTCAAGAATAACAGGAAATGTATGATCTCTGTAATTGCAAACATAGGTTTCTGTACCAAATATTAAGTTCTGCTTTTCTGATATCAATGTTATGTCAACTTATGTCATGCAATAAAATGCAAATTAATTACTTAAAAATCATAAAATGTGATTTTCAGGATTTTTGTTTTAGATTCCGTCTCTCACGGTTGAAGTGTACCTATGATAAAAATTACAGACATGCTTTGTAAGTAGAAAAACCTGCAAAATCGGCAGTGTATCAAATACTTGTTCTCCCCACTGTACATGGGCCATTTCCTTTTAGTGACATGCCTTTTTTAGCAAATAAATAAATGACATAGACAAAATACTCGAAAGGTAAACACCTAAAATCTTTTAAATTAAATAAAAACAGTTAACAGGGTACAAATTAGAAAATATTAAAGACAATAATATGATTAAAGAGAGGGTGCAAACAGTCAAGTGGCAAGTAAAAATGCTCTGTCATGATAATGCAACAATAAAGAAAGAAAGTAAATGCAGAAACGTGAAAATGTGCAAACAGTAAAGTGGATAATAAAATGTACTACTTTTTACATCAGCAGTTGTCACAAAGTGCTTTTACAAAAACACTCAATCTGAAACCCCAAGGAGCACACAACAACAGTGTCGGAGCACAGTGGCTAGGAAAAACTCCCTATGTAGGCTGGATTTTTAGGAAGAAACCTAGAGAGCAACCAGGCTCAAGGGGGTGACCAGACATTTTCTGGCTGTATTGTGTGATGTTTATAAGTAAAATGTATAATTCATACATTGATATGAGCTGTGTCCATAGTCTATAAAGCCTAATCTAGGTCACTAACATGACCAGATGGGCAGAACAGGGACAGTCCAGGGTTAGATGACAGGGGGGTCAGCACGGTAGCAGCTGGAATCGTCAGGTATTGTCTCTATCTGGGTTGGGAGGGGGGGTCAGCAGAGTGGCAGCCAGACTTGTCAGGTATTGTCTTGATCTGCAACAAACCCAGGAGGACTCGGGACAAGTCTTTAGGGCCTGGTACTCCAGAGGTGTGGGCCAAGACCTCATGTCTTCGTTGAAATGGAACAGGGAAAACAGGGAACAATTACAGTGCAACCCTAGCCCCCCCGGCACAATAATATAGCAGCATAAACCCTTGATTAAGAAGTTGTTTGTGTGTGTGTAATATGTTAAAGGTAAAATAGTCAGTGTAATGACAAATAAATGCTGTCTGTTAGTCTTTTGGCATAGGATCTTGACACATGATGAATAGGTGGTGGCTGAGCAATGTGGAGTCCATTATAATGCAGCAAACCTTTGTCAGGCATTGCTTCAGATAGATGCCTTGGACTGAGTAAGTCAATGTAAAAAGTCTAGAGATGCATTTGTGAAGAGAGTTTGTGAAAGTAAGTCTCCAAGGTGTAGGTTGTTCTGTAGATCTTAGACAATGGTCTCTTTTTCAGATTTTTTGGAAGGGCTGCAGTGGATGATTGTACTGGGTTTTCTTTCTGTCAGAACTTTTTCTCCCATAAGATTGCTTGGTCCTTCTTCATCTGCTAACGCAATCAGATCCAAAAACTCTAGGGAGTGCCTCTTTGGGGAGGTTATTAATCATGGCTGTTGTCATTTAGGTCTGTCTATACATCAAACATCATCTCTTTAGTTTACCAATTAAATTGCAGATTCTCCTCGGCCCATTAAGTTTGGTCCAGAGCCTTTGTGAAGTACACAAAATAATAGGACACAATAATTGTTAATGGTATATACATGGGAAATACAAATAATAATACAAAATGTTATATCTTTTTGGTAAAAACTTTATTTAATAATTACATTAATGCACTTCTGTGGACTTCCTTCATGCACATTGCCCCTTAACTTATTTAGTAAATGTTTGCACATTTTATATTTACTGTAATTCTACCTCGTACTACTTACTGTGTTTTTCTGTCATGCGCCACAGCACCAAAGAAAAGTCCTTATGTCTAAATGTACCTGGCAATAAAGTTTTTCTGATTCTGATTTAAATTTAATTGTGTGTTAGCCATTATAACCAAGGTTTTTCCATACTTTTTAATTATGCTTTCGATCCTTTCCCATTTGCCATTGACAATGTCTTGTTTATTGTTTAGGTTAAAGAAATGTAGTAAGAAAAGAGACAGAAAGAGGGAAAGGCAAGCAATCATATATCTTCACTGATTTATTCTTGACAGGGAACATAAACATTTTATATATTGTCTTTTGTTATCAAAACTTAGAACAACACTGTCTTTCTAGTTTGCATCAAACAAAGACTGTCTCTTTTATGGTCAGAAACAGCAGAATGGAAGCTTTGCTTTGTTTTTGTTTACCAGTTAACTCTTTCCTTTGTATGTTGAACTGTCTCTGACCGTGGGATGGATGTGCTGATTTTATTTGTGTGCATGATTGGTCTCACAATAGAATCCAATATTACATAATGACACCGATTGGCCAAAATGGAATAGAATAGTAATCAACTAAAGATATGTTAGCAGAGATCAACAGCAAGACTAGCTCACCAGATATTGAGATCAGATACATCAGGTCATGTCCACTCACCGAATTTTATGAAAGAAGCCACCTTTTACATTTGAGCTAGCAACCGTAAGACAATTTATAGAGTATAGATTGTAATTAATGAATCTCTGACTGTGGAGACACATATGTCTTTCAACTTTAGTAGTTCCATTTAGTCTTTTTCATGATATTCCTCCATGCACTACCACAGTGGATACCTTTGGCGAGGCATTACATGGGTCCAGCACCAGCTTAATTAATAAAAAAAATGTTGGTGTTCGAGAATCGGGGTAGGCCTGAAAAACTTACTTCATCAGCATATCATAAAGTAAGATAAACCCTTAGTCTTTACTGGAGTACCAGAGTCATCAAACAATCTCCAGGATGAGAGAAGGAATTTGTGGTTCATCCATAAATCTTTTGCGAGCAGTATACTCTACGCTTACACAGCTGCTGCAACACTAAAACTTTGCCAATAAAACCAGATGTGGCGCTTGTCTGTGCCCATGTGCACACATGCACATTCCTTTACAAAATGAGTTGTTAATGGGCAGACCTGACTGAACCGATTCCATACACGTTTGGCAAAACTGCCAATAAAATGTTCTTCCAGGTTTATTGACGATCATGTAGGTGCTTCCAGGTGCTTCCAGGCAAATGTTCAAGACCACATAGGCCCGGTCTGAGTGACTTGCGAAGAACTCTTTTCCACATTAAGAACCTTATATAGGAGTAGTTAAAGCACCCATTTTGAAACCATGCCACTTGGTTTGCAAAAAAAAGCAAAACAAACTCCCAACTTAAGGCATTCCTCAAACCCTGTACCGGAGTTCCTGCCCATTTTCACCTGCTGCCCAGACAGAAGTAAGACAGTGATCCGAAGTCTTATTTTGACCCTAGGCATGATTTGGTTGACTGAGTGCTCAAAAATGTATCATTTATATTTTTCATTGAAAGTAGTTGCTCAGCTGTATGTTGTAACAGCATACAACGTAAAACAAATCGCAAACATTTTGGAAAACGTACTCAACAACATTCCATGGCTCTTCCATGCAACTCTTTCCTAGATGTTGGCACCCTACTTGTCCATCTGTGTACCTCTGTACATCCAGAGCATGGACCAGATGAGGTCCATAGTGATTCCCAGGACTAAGCTGGCCTTGGTGTTTCACTCTCATTTGGCCTACAGCATAGGGTACAGAGGAATCGTAGTCAATGGTTAAACATTGTTTTTAATAAGGCATTTAGGGATTCCCAGCTGAGGAAGTCCATAAAAATAAGAACAGTTGAATACACCCAGAACCACCAGAATCATCAAGGGTAGCTTATAGCATAGTAATTATAAGTGTTCATCTTAGTTACCAACAGCATCATTCCTAATAAATAAAAGATCTTGATAAATAAAAGATCTGGGGCTTTTGAAGCTGTCTGTGTTCCTGAAGTCAGAGAACAGTATTAAACATTCATGCTCTGCACTCATTGCCATAGGGCATGGCTCTGTTTCTCATCCAACAAAAGTGTGTTGATATATTCTCATCTGTAGTTTAGATAAAACATTATCTGTGCTTCTGGAGAGCTGGAATAAGTGGGCGACTAATTGAAACTGTCTAATGTTGTCCCTTTCTTCTGGAATCCCGACGACCACAAAAACAGTTGTGTGGTGCCTGGATGTAGAGGTTTTCTCAAATTGGATGACTAAAGCTCCAATGCATTATTCAAATGGGTTGGATCCAGAATTCTGTAGTTGACCATCAGAAAACATCTACTTGATCTTAGAAAATCCTATGAGAAATTATGTGAAACACCGAGATATATAATATGTAATTTAAAAGTAGAAATACACCAGAGGGAACTACTGCTAAACTACAAAAACTACACAAATACATCTACAGGCTTAATTTCCAACCCTGCTGTTGTCACCACCATGGTATATAGCAAGTAAACATTTATGGAAGAAAATTGTACTCAACGCAGAGGATTACCAAATATCGCTGAGTTCTTAAATATTCTTTGCACTGAAAACCAAAGCGTTTTAATAACATAAATGCTATTGAATGCCATCTCCAACTTAAGATGCTTGTCTCTGTTCTCCCTAAACATCAAAGCTGTTTCCTTTTCACATTTCTGCCATAGGGAAATAGCTAGCGAGTTCAGCACAGCCTTTTTATAAAGCAATTTTCAATAAAGTCAGCATTGTTCAGGAGCAGGACACACCATCTGCCTGCACATCAAAATAAATGAGAAGGGGCATTTAACTACACTGCTCAGGATTTAATGACATTGGGAAAAATGGTGAATGAGACAAAAAAAAGCACAACATGGGTAATTTGTACAAGCAAGGGCCTTATGACATTCTGGTGACGGCGAAGTTTTATTTTCATTGCAGATTTCTTTTTTATGGTAAATTAAAATAATGTATTTCCATCATTCTCGTCTTTTTGTACATTGAGAGAAAAAGATGTCTGACAATGGCTCTTCTTTTTGCCAGCTATTATATGTTTCTGTTCTATTTCTGTCTTTCAGCACATTGAATGAAAAGGTGGGAACGGACTGACCATATATACAGCATTATATATACACCATATATACAGCATCAGTGCAACTTGTACAGACAAATAATATAATATTGTTATGCAGTGCCCAATACATAATTGTTAATCTGAATCCTACTTCTCTAATTAGAATCATCTGAGTTCCCTTGACGTCCAAAAACAGCAAGACAGCCTTTGTCAAGAATGCAAACTGCTGCAGAGTGCCTGACATTGATATACTAAGATAGATACACACCTTTTAAATAAGACATAACATCTTGAGAAATTAAAGATTCAAATCTATATTCACCCCCTGTATTTGTAAATATATATGGCTATGGCCGGCCTTCCCAGCCATTGCCACTTCCCAGGGCAACACAAAGGAATGCCCAGATTAAACTAGGCCAGGTGCTCACTTTCACCGACCAGAATGAGATGGAAAAAAATTTACACCTGTTTCAAAACTTCCCCGCATCCCAGGGATGACACAACTAGTTCACTATGACCTCTGAACAGAATTGGGGAAGAAATCAAAGACAGAGGCTTGGTGCGCACTGACCACACAGGAGCTGAGGGAGATGTTGGGTCAGTCCACCAGTGAAGTCCACCAGTGAAAGGTCCAGTCTGATATTCCCAGAGCTTAAA
Source organism: Novumbra hubbsi (assembly GCA_016801125.1). Lineage (NCBI taxonomy): Eukaryota > Metazoa > Chordata > Actinopteri > Esociformes > Umbridae > Novumbra > Novumbra hubbsi. Next base: position 8,967 of record JACXGK010010295.1, on the reverse strand, counting down.
CCAGACGGGACCATCCGACTATGTAACAACTTCAGATGAGTTAATGTCATCTCCTCCTTTAAAAGATCAAGCACCTGGGTAAAACCAAGTTGATAACCACCCTTGACTTAATGAATTGTCAGGTTCTCTCAAAGAGTGGTTTCCCTACCCCAGACATCCTCTTCCTGTACGTCCGCCTCCCTTTTGGACTGCATGGCTCAGCTGCCACCAGTCAGCTGACAAGGAGGAACGTCGAGCATTTCTTGGCATCACTGGATATTATCGAAGGCTTTCCTGATTTCCCAACCATAACACCCCACCCTCAATGACTTCGCGAAGAAACTGATAGTTCAGGTGAACCTCTCCAATACAGGGATGGGAGTCGTCCTGGAACCGGGTGAAGGTGAAGGTGAGAGGCATCTGCAGGATACTCAGTTGACAGGAACGCCATTATACTACCGTAGAGAATGGGGCCCTAGCTATCAAGTGGTCCCTTGAATATCTAACTGCTAGGATGGAGGTTCTGCTTGGTCACAGTGAAAAACACAGACAACCTCCTAAATATCCATGATGAATTACTGTGAGAAATTTCAGAGGAACAGAAAATTGTCCAGGGATGGGTGAAAACCCTCTTAGTAAACTCGCCTTACATTCAACATACGATTCACCTGGATTTAAGAAAAAAAGAAAGATTCCCCATCCCTACAAACAACTGGCTTTTGCTGTTGTACCATTGTTATTTGTCTCTGAGTTTTCTAAAGAGTAGAAAACAGGTTGTTATATTATATACTTTATAAAATGGTATTGTCTTAGAATTGTTTTCCAGGTATTCAGCCTTCCTACCCTACCTACCTTGAACAGGACATTTTCTGTTCTCTGTGCCTGAAAAGAGAACAACTTCAACTGACCAGAGCTTGAGTTGCCTTTTTGTAGGAATAGGAAAGAAAAGACTCCAAAGGTAGCAGAACAAAGATATCTGTACTAAAATCTGATAGTCTTCAGAAAAACTTTGTAAAAGACAAAGTGTAAAATTGTTTATATTGTGGCTAATGATGTGCAGTGGTCTCTTAAATTGATCCATCCCTCCAAACTTTCTTTTTCTTTTTGAAAAATAAAGAAAAAGTCACAGTGGTCTCGTAATTTTTTCCCAGAGCTGTATATACTTATTTGTCTGGCTCAATAAATGAGTAATGGTGGCTAGTTACTATTAGCTGCCGGGCTAGTTAGATGTGTATGAACTATGTTCTGTGTAGAGACATCAGCTTGCTAACAATATAAGTATAAATGTTAGCTTATAGTATAACATTTGTCATGATATTAGTATAAATACCATGACAAATTGTATGTTTGTTGTTTTCAATGTTACTGTAAGTGTTAAAACCCAACTTGTATTCCATGACAAGGAGGGAGTCCACACATCGTCTTAAAGAATAATAAAAGTAAGTTATTTTAAAAAAACTGTCTTTATGAAGAGTGTGGGCATTTATATGGGCATTCATATGGGTGTCAATTTGACACATGCCACGTACCTAAACATTGTTGCAGGTCCAGTAAACCCCTTCATGGCAATGTAATTCCCAGATGGCAGTAGAATCTTTCAGTTTGATTATGCACACTGCCACACTGCTCATTGTTCGGGAATGGTTTAAGGAACAGAATGTTCCAGGTGATGTTCAAGGTGTTGCCCTGGCCTCTAAATTCCCCAGGTCTCAGTCCGATTGAGCATCGGTGTGCTGGATGTGCTGGACCAACAAAACAGATCCACAACAGCTCTACCTCGCAATTTACAGGACTTGAAGGATTTGCTGCTAATTCTAAGTCTTGGAGCCAGATACCAAAGGACACCTTCAAGGGTCTTGTATAGTCCGTGCCCAGGCGGTTCCGAGGTTCAACAGACATGGGTCTTATTGACAGAGTCCTGAACAATCACTTCAATTGAAAGATTATTATTGACATTTTTTAATAAACTATCAAAAAGAGGCCTGGGGCAAAAGCGTATTTCTCCAATCTGAAAAGAGATAATTGTGCAAAACAATGATAAATATGCATTTAGGCCTTGTGTGGCCCATTGTTTAAAATTTTTCTAAAGGTTAGTGGAGGTCATATGGTAAGCACAGAAGATAGTATAACATTTCCCTAACACTGAGATAGGTATGCTTGCTCTACGTTTAATCTTGTGAGTTAAGCAGATGTGTTTCTGAAGTCCTGTAGCTTTGATGATAATACTGGTGTGCCACATTTCATGAGTGCACAAAGAATAACTAAACTTGGCAGAAAACACAATGTTTGTGTATATGTCAGCAAAGGAAAGATATTTGAATGAATGAATACCCTGCTCAAAACCTTTTAGAGAACACTTAAATCAGATATCGGGTCGCGATGAAGGAAAATATTAAAGATCATAATGTTTTACTGTACATGGCCTAATTTGTTGAAAATAAAATCACGTAACAACGGTCAATTGAAACCAAAATCGTCAACTGATTGAAACTCACAGGGCTGGATTCAAACTCACAACAAAAATCGAAGTAAACATTTAAAATCACAGGCTTTTCCAACTAGCCTGAATGTCATCATCGCCACTAATAATGTGACTGATTAATGTGTATGGCCCTCACATGACTGTATGCACTAACAACAACGTCTGGGCTACTGATGAGACGCGGGTGGCCTGGATCAGGGCCTCAGTGAGCTCCTGAGAGTCTGTGGCCAACTTGGCAAAGTCCGATGTACTGACACATAACGTATCAGAATCTCAATTAGATTCAGGTCTGGCGATTGTGAGGGCCAGTCAATGTCATCATGACATGTTATAATATTAAAAACTTTAATATAAAAGTGCATGCAATACAATAATAGCCCACTTTATCTCTACTTCCTGTGGCTAAGGGTTACTTAATATTTGATCTGCAAGGTGGATAATAATTTTATTTGGCACCTACATGCTGTTACGCTAAATAAATGGCCATGGTCCGCCTTGCAAGCACCGCTAGTTTAAACGAAGTTGTCTTAAGCTTGAAAATATAGTTGCAGAGGAACAAAAGGAAAAGACAGCAAGGGGGTGGCGAAAGTTGTCTAAAGAGCTTACTTTACAGGCTGCGATGACCATGAGAAATCGTAGGTTGCAAAACTGATGTCTGCTGCCCTGGTGCTTGTGTTGAGGATCAATGATCATTAATCTTGGCAGTAGAACCCCTAACAGCAGTTTCTGTGGTGCAGGATCGCTGACCAACAGACTTGACCTGTGTTTGGGCACCACAGCATTTCTTTCTTCGGTTTTTGTCTGGAAAAGTGTCTACATGGTGAGAGGGAGCATTTGAATATGGGAACACGCACTCATAATAACTGAAAGAGACAGAAATTTGTGTCAACAATATCTTTCGTGACCCAGAAAAAAGAAGACTTACACAAATGAGATTTGAAATCGTCTTGGTGGAAATTTGTCTGGATCTGAGATTTCCTAATACCTTCCAAGTTCAGAACACTCAAATCACAAATCAGGTTTCAATGTCTTTACTGTGAATGTGTAATTAGTGGAGAACAAAACAATCTAAAAACAGTCACAAAATCACCAACCGATTGAGGGCGGGATTCAAACGTACACCGAAAATCAAAGTAAACAAATCAAATCACAGGCTGTTTCAACTTGTGTGGATTTCATCTTGGCAACTCATTATGTGACTCAGTAGTGTGTATGGCTCCAACGTGTCTGTATGCACTTCCAACAATGTCTGGGCAGGTTCCTGATGAGATCTTCTCCCAAACCTGGATCAGGGCATCTGTGGTGCTACTTGGTGGGCTGGACGCACCGATACATAACGTACCAGAGGTTCGTATTTGGATTCAGGTCTGGGGAACAGGTGGGCCAGTCAATAGCATCAATGCCTTTGTCATCCAGGAACTGCCTATTCACTGTGCCCACATATGGCCAGGCGTTGTCCTGCGCCAGCAGGAATCTAGGACCCAATGCACCAGCGTAAGGTCTGCAATGGGTCTGAACATTTTGACGGTACATATGAAGAGCTGGACTACCTGAGCAACTTGAAAGGCCTGCAGGTGTTGCCTAATGCTAGTAGTGACATGGGAACTATCAAAAACCCAAACTAGCTGAGATAAGTACTGTGATGAGTATGCGGTACCTTACGTTTTTGAGTTGTGTAATTGCTATTAATTATTGTCTAATAAAATAGATATTCTGCCGAGGTTATCTGGCTTTTCACAAAGGCACCATCTCAACCCTCTTATTGGTGGCCATGTGACGCTTGTAGGATTGTTTGATTAATATGTATAAACATCCACATTCGTCAATACACATTTAAATGAAGTTCAAGGTACTATTGGCGAATGAACCACCCTAGAACCCGATTGAGTTGTGGTAGCAGGAACCTAAACGAGAGCGCATGCTTGAAAACTCACAAATGAGTTAATCCCTGCATAGAGATGTAAGAGACTGATCAACAAGGAAGACGTTTATTATGAGGATGGTAATGTTGTTAACAATGCTGTCATCAGGGACTAAGTTAGTTAGCTTTTCACACTGGGCATTAGTTTAAGATTACTTTGCGAGTAGGTAATGTAAATACTCATACAATGTTCTGTTATTTGTTCACTTAACTACTAATAGGTTTTAGTTATTCTCATGTTAAAATGATGTTAAAGAAAGTGGGCAAATAAGTATTCACTGCACTGGTTATGTAATGGCTTTTGTAATGACTGGTTGTGACCGCTACGACATACATATATGCCAAACATTTTGTTTTACTTTTTACCACGCTCGGGCAATTACTTATTCATGTATATTGCGTTGAATTGTTTATAAAAAAACAGCCATAGAAAAAGACTCGAAAACTTGAATTAAAAGAAAAAAGTTGAGACTGTGCCTTTGATATTCAGTGAGCCAATGGTGCCTGAGTTTCTTTCAGATGTCTGTGTGTTAACACTCCCCCCCCTCACCCTCATTTGACAAGCCTGCGTCATCCTTGATGATATTTTCAGGGCCTTCACATTTCATTAGGTCAGTAATTAATCATGGATGTAACAATGTGGTGGCCTGGAACAGTCAAGTTGTCACATAATATCACTGAGGTACAATGAACCCTGCTATTGTAACGGCAGCCATTGCCATGCAACAGGAAGGGTTTCCATAGTGATATCAAGTCTCAATGACTTTGGGGCCTTTGCCAACGTTGACATCTGTTCTCAAGAACACTAAAAGTACCCATAAAGGATATATAAACCCAAAATGTCTCTTCATAGAGTACAGTATTATACGATAGATCTCCCTTTTAACAGACAGTATGTCCACTGATCTGACAGCTTTTCTTATGATAGAATGCCTATTTCCTATTGCCTGCTAGGGAAACAGCATTATCTCACTCCAAACAAACACTTATAAAATGCATTTGCTATGGTGGTGACTGTTACTTAAACCACAGAATACAGTCAGTTTCCTGTAGGTAAAACTCCTCTCGACAAAGTTACATAATCGTATTTAAACACATGGGATAACTCAATAATTCTGCTGGCAGAATGGGCTGAGACACGCATCAGATGTTTAATAGAATGGCACAACAGAAAATCAAGTTTTAGGGTATGTTAATGTGTAGTGGATTAAATACAACATTCTTCCTCTAGCTGTAACGGGGCAATTACATGCCAGGGTCAATTCAAAATGTCAATGAAGATTCCAGATTAAATAATGTTCCTTATATTATGACTGCAGTTTTCTAATAATAATATCTATAATCATCTGTCTTGCAGGCAAAATGTTCAGAAATTATTCTTAGTATGAACTGTAGATGAATTGCTGCAACAAGACATAGCAGTGAACCTAAATTCCCTTCTGATGTGCTGGGGTTTAACTTTTTGTACACATGTAAAAACACCATTGATATATTATTGAAATACATTTCACAGCATTAAAATTGCACATTGATTCCCAACACGAATGATCACATGTATTAAGGTTTTTCATAGTCCGGACACAAAGAGCAAGGGGTTTGTTGAAGGACATCCTTTTAATAGTAATCTTAACTGGTTATAATTAAACACGACTAAGAAAAAACAACAAAAGGCGAGGGAAAACCCATAAACGGTAAGACGGGAAAACAGGCTTACGCTAACAAAGAACCACCATGACAATTTGAACTGAGGAACTTAAATGCATTCTTCAATCAGGGACAACCATTCACAGGTGCCCCTGATTGGGGAGAATAATCCAGAATGTCCCAGGCACATAGAGAAGGCCAGAGGCCCCCAGCCAGTTCCTGACAACATTAGCAGAAACTGAGTGAACTGTGTATAATTAACCAGGACATGAAAGAGGGCAACAATTCCACATTTTGGTTCTTTAAGACTCTGCCTATGACTCCTGGGGAAATATTCGTTGTAATGCATTGGTAAGACGTGGATGGCTAAACATTAAAAACGTGATCATGGAAGTTTTTTTGCAAAATAGGCCCATGAACCATAAGCATATTCAACCAGATTTACTAATGCCGTTAACTCTGAACCGATAGAATAATATACATAAAGACAAGTGGCCACAACCTCAGTGTACAACAGATATGAAAATACGGCTATGAAATTTGACTACAGTGTTTGAAATGTTCCTAATTAATTGGACATTACTTTATTTTTTGTCTACAACATAGTTAGCATTTCTCGGTTCTCCACTGTTAAGGTCTCTTTTGTTTTTTTGCCCTACCATATTATTAGCAATTGTTGAGCTTATCAGCACCTTCCTTCTTTGTAAGGATTTGCTCAATGTTGTCACTTAGATTTGGATAGGTTTCTAAAATAGCTTTCTCAACATTTTCATCCTCATAATCCTTGACTTTCATTATTTGGTACTTATGTTGACAGACAGAAATGGCTCCAGGATTAAAGGCAAAGTTTAGAATTAAGACTAAACATTGACAGTGCATATATGCCTGCCCAAAATTATCTGACAGTGTAAACAACAAACTCGAAACACCATTCAAGCAAATTGTATATTATTGTTCAAGTGTTTAAAGTTTTCAGAAAGTAAAATACTGTATTTTATATTTCCTGAAAAACATTACATTTCAGGTTGTGAAGTGACCACTAAATGTTTCCTCCTGTTTGTATTAGATGGTAGAATAGCTTGCATGAAGCTATTCTACCTGCTAGAATGTTGGAGGTTGTCAAAGTACACTTCTCAAAACCATTCTGGGAATACCTAAAATCACCAACTGAGTAAGGGCTGGATTCAAACTCAATTTAAAACTTTCATCATGGCAACCGACCCATAATGTGACTCAGTAGTTTGCATGGACCTCAGGTGCCTGTATGCACTCCTGATGTCTGGGCAAGCACCTGATGAGACAGCAGATAGTATCCTGGGGCATATCATCCATAAGTTGTTATCAGTGTGCTCTTTAGCAGAGGTCATAATCAATGGCAGGTGCCATCACATGTCAAACCATGCAATCATTACTGTCAACACACCTGTTAGCCTTTATTTGTCGTGGGAGAAGATGGCGTCAGTCCAGGAAATAGCTGGCTCATCTAAAGGACACAGTGTGATCAGAAAATACATTTTGAACTTTTTAAACAGATGGAACAGGATTTTGACCTGTTTTAGATAAGTTCCAAATAGTCACTGAATTAATGCAACTAATTAATTTATTATATAAAGAAAGATTTACAATTATAGTATCAAAGAAGAAAGTTCTCCAGAGATATGAGATGTTGCAAGTGTGAGGATACATGCAAAGGTGAGGAAAATGATAGAGACCTTTTCCATAGCCCTCTCTGGCTTTTATACTAAAACAAAAGTTGTGGGGGTTGTATAACTAAATAAAACAAGACTATTCATAAAGGAGGGCCCACCATATAGTTAAACAGAGTGATCTACTCAATGGTCAAGATAGGATAATTAAGGCAAGACCTTAGGTCCTGTAGTTTGACCAAAGACATACATTTGCGACTCCTAAATATTATAATCAAAGTACATGCGTAGACACACAGGGTGTTGGTTAGGGCAGAAACTGAGTACATATTTATAAATGGCTATACTCAATAATGAAGAATTATTTAATGTATGAATATGTAAATAAACATAAAACTTTGTCTGCCTTTATTCGATTGTATTGTTGGTGAGGTGTGTTCCTTACATATAGTCTGGGTTTACCTGACCAGATGCAGTAAGAGAATTATATCTGAGGTGTGAACATTCAGATTTTTCTACTCTTAAATGGCTGAATATTTTAGCTGATCAAACTTGATGAGGTCAGATGATTATCAAAGCTCCAGAACCGGAGCTGCTACGTGGGCACTTAAAAGGGAAGACATTGACAGTCCAAGGCCTCCACATTTATAAGTGGGATGGATGGTATGTATAGAAATGTAGCTGTAAGCATGGAATTATTAACATTTAAGCAAGCTTACAAGACAGGATTCAATCAAAGTAAGCAAAAAATATGCAGTAGATGAAAGAAACCGCAATTCTCACTTTTATTCTCTCATTAACTATTCATGTCAATAACTTGCCTTTCCCAACACAATCCCCTTGTTATGCAAGGAAAAGATACAGGCAAAAACTGCACAAGCTCACTGTATATCTTATCAATGACTTCAACATCAAAATCTAGGTATTGAGTTATTGGGGTTTTTGGTTATACTTTATATTAAGTGTCAGTAATTACTGTGTAACTAACTATATATTTCTCTCTTTCTCAATTCAATTCAATTCAATTCAGCTTTATTAGCATGACAGTTATTACAACTATATTGCCAAAGCTAGGTGTACAATAGTAATAATGTTAATGACAGGGAAATGAATACAACGATGTGGCCACTAACAGCAGAAAACCACATATTAACAGCGCCAACAACATAAATCGACATAACACCAACCAAAAATCAAAGTTAACAATGGTTAGAATAGACAAAAACATGTCAAGGGTTACGGTCAACGGCAGGTCACAGGTTGCCCCTTATCTTGTGGCACTCTTCCAGGTAGCG
>JACXGK010010294.1:0-18212 GCA_016801125.1 Novumbra hubbsi | reverse complement strand
GTGTATACAATGTGAGAAATCATATGTTAGTCAGGTCAGTGTATACAATGTGAGAAATCATATGTTAGTCAGGTCAGTGTATACAATGTGAGAAATCATATGTTAGTCAGGTCAGTGTATACAATGTGAGAAATCATATGTTAGTCAGGTCAGTGTATACAATGTGAGAAATCATATGTTAGTCAGGTCAGTGTATACAGTGGGCGAGAAATCATATGTGAGTCAGGTCAGTGTATACAGTGGGCGAGAAATCATATGTTAGTCAGGTCAGTGTATACAGTGCGAGAGAAATCATATGTTAGTCAGGTCAGTGAATACAATGTGAGAAATCGATTGCTTACCTCAAAGCTCGGCTTTGCGAAAGTGTCATGTAGAGAAATTCCTCTGTCAAGATATGAGAAGCGCACATTCAACCCATGGAGGACATTTACTTGAATCTTTATAAATAAAAGGTTCCGTTTCATCCCGTTAAGGGACGTAACCGCTGTGCCCTCTTGCCACGTCACCTCTGTTGCCCGGCGCGTTCTGCAGTGCGCCATGGGATATGCCGGCTGGAGCTGGGACATGGCTGCCGGACGACATCTGGACTCGGTCTACTAGACGAACACGACCTTCGCGGGCCTGGGGCAGAACACAATGAAACAAGGTTGTTAGCGGCACGCCAAACTATTAAACATAACGTTGCAGAGTTTATCACATGGGGACAAAAGTTCAAAAGTAGCCAACAAAAAACATTGGTAACCAAAGATTCAATTGTTTCACTCCATCGTTAACCAAGTAAAGTAGCGAGCTAGTACTATTAACTCAGATGCTACTTCCTGTCTCCGGGAAGAATGTGGTAGCTTTAGTTCTTGTTGGTCATATCTGTGGATGGGTCAACGTGGTGACTGTGTTTGGCTCAGGTACAGTTAACAGTAACTTAGCTTGTGTTCATTAGGCCAGTCCAATTATGTTTACAGATTTGACAAATAATAAACTAACTAAGAGGGGTGATTGTACTTCTCCCATCTCACACATTTACAAGTGTGTAATATACGCATACATTAATATTTCCCCCCCAATAACCAACCCTCTGGGTCATTGCCAGGGTTGTCTGGCCTAGGTGGTCTTCCTGTTTCAGTGGATCTTCTCTCATTTGGTGTCTAATAAACATGTGGATACTTCATCACTTCACTGAGGGGTCAAGGGTAAAAGAGAAAATGTCTTGGAATCAAATACAGCATAATGAATATAGCTCAGTGGCATCTGTTCACACTGGGTTATGTCATCCATGAACAGTGTCTCATGAGCAAGATGAACAGTTTAAGAGATTTTACCCATTCTAAATGTTGCTTTTCCTCGAGCTGTATTTCCCAGTGTTTTTCTCTTAAGGCCAGGAGGTTTCTGTGGGTCTTTGAGGGTCGGGGGCTTGATCCAGGAGTACTACAATGTAAACCACAGAGCATCACATAGAATCTACAATAAACTCTGAGATCCTAGATACTTAGGACACGTGCACACACACACCCATAACATAAGTACGCTTCATACCATTTCCTTTCAAACAACAGGCCCCTACCTTAGAGGACTGACCGTTAACGAGAACCCTTTCAATCACGGCCTTCACCAGGTCGTTGTCTAGGAGGGAAAGAATAGGCAAATCCACTTGTATTAGGGGCCAATAGCAAAATGAAAAAGCAGCAAGCAGAGTACAAACAACCGTTATTATACCAGCGTATTTTTTATGGTTTTGACGGGTGATTGAACAGATCCCACCCACTCAAACAAGTGAAAGTTGGAATTTACCAACTAACGGGTTCCTCCTGATGTCCAGGACGCAGAGAGTGGTGTTGGATTTTAGAGCCTCCAACAGAGAGTGTGTCCCCTTGTTGGACAAACCACACTTCTGCAGATCCACGGCTAAGAAAGCACCGCAGGGAATAAGTCAGTAGTAGAAACCAAACAGTCCATCCCAACAACCACAAAGATGCTTTGAAAGAGCACCCAACCCTGGATAGAGGGTCAATGTAAGACTGAACGTTCCCCCTAACCTTTGACCCAGAAGTCCTCAGCCAGTTCCTTGGCGAGGGCAGCAGCCCCTCTGTCTCCCACCAGGGTGTTGCAGCTGAGAGTGACCCGACGGAGGCCCCCCATGCCCTCAAATTCAGGCTTCCGGTACCTCAGAGACTCCGCCCAGGCTACACTGTGCCTCTGCATGGCCTGATGCTGTAAAGCAGTGCAGAGGTCAGTGCAGAGGTCAGTGCAGAGGTCAGTGCAGAGGTCAGTGCAGAGGTCAGTGCAGAGGTCAGTGCAGAGGTCAGTGCAGAGGTCAGTGCAGAGGTCAGTGCAGAGGTCAGTGCAGAAGCCAGTGCAGAGGCCAGTGCAAAGGCCAGTGCAGAGGCCAGTGCAGAGGTCAGTGGAGATGGTTGGTCAAGTGGCGCTCTCACATACAACCCCAAACAACACACACATTCCCCATGACTCCTTGAAAAAATGCTTTAGATAAACAATGCTTTATGGCCAACATTGCGACTGAGAATTAATGAGCATGAATGGTAGCAACAAAAGTTTACCTTGGAATTAGAAAACTCCATACAATGCGGATAAACAGCAGCTAAAAACTCACTAAATACATAGAATATTCCATAAATTAAAAATTATTGAAAATAATATAAAAGCACATTATTTTTTTTATCTTGTTTTGTCTGTCCTTTGTCTTGTTTTGTAATAAACACCAGATGTTTTCATGTTGGCAAAGAATCCAACAACAGTGCCGGTCTTGTTTTTTTATTTTGGCTAGCGCACTAAACGCGTGCAGAGCTGTTTCCTGCCATATTAGTTTAATGAATTCAGAGCAGTGTGTTTGAAGCGTAAAGCCCGTGAGTCAGCAGAGGGTTAGCAAAACAAGGCGGGCGTGCACTACCTGCCCATTGTAAGGAAATGCAATTACAGAATAAATACATACACACAATGTAATTCACACAAGCGCAGGTTGTTTTTGTTCTGCAAAATAAGTATGTGCTTTCAGAAAGGACAGATCTCCAGAAATGTATTGTTTTATATGTAAGGAATTCCACGCAGACATTGTCTCAATGTGTCATACAGGCCACAACCAACTAGAGGGAAACGGAGCTCCCTGTATGGATGGTCGGTAAAGAAAGCTCATAAGAGTGGTCCAGTACCTTGATGATGTTGGCCATATGCTCTGCTCCCCTCCAGGTCAGATTGCAACCAGTGAAATCCACTGTCTTTATAGATGAGGAGTCCTTTACACTCTGGCAGACAGCTGAACATTAGAAAACACCAGTTAGACTAAACAAATGTTGTCATACCATGCACCAAAAACTTTCTACAACTTACTCTTAGTCTTACTCACCTTCTAAACCCTCATCTGCTATAGGACAGTGAGCGAAAGAGAGATTTTCCAAAGATGCATTTTTGGCTAGACCCTGGAGAGAGAAACAGACTGGGGTTAATGGGGGCACTGCTGAACTTTAGGGTGGTTCAGTCTCTGCAACTACCTTGGTGAGAGTAATAAGGTCTCTCTCCCTCAATGAAAGGCCATGGAGTTGGAGGGTCTTGAGTTTTGGTGAAGTGGTCAGACACTCTTGGAGCGCCTTACACAGTCTGAGTGTCACTTCCTTGGAGCGGATGGCTGGAATCTTCTTCCTATAGCCCGACCTGTACCTTTCTGAAATATGTAACAAGAACACAGAGACAAAAAATAAGGACAGGTAATAAAGCAAGGGCCTCAAACTTCAAAACGTTTAGATATTTACCAGGCTCTCCACTGCTGATACCACTTTGATAGCTGCTGCTGACTGCGACGTGGTTTAGCTGTTTATTGATTGTCAGGCAGTTGAGTATAGGAGTCCAATCTGTCAGTTTGAGACGATCTCCGTTAAAGGCGAGAATCCCTTGACTCAGACTTGCCTTGATTGCTGGCAACGGGACTGAGTCCTGCATAGCGCATGCATATTCATAATAAGCCTCGAAGTCGTGAGCTCCTCGGTGCCGAATTTGAACACCGTCCAGCATTTTGAATCTACGGCAGAAAAGTATAAACGTAACAATGCAAGACAAAACACAATTTTAGGTTTATTTCGACATGGAAATTAAACAACATTTACATTTGCCTAAAAATCCATGCATGTGGAGAAGTCAGACAGTACTGTACAGTAGTACTGTAGCTAACTAGCTTCACTTCGAACTAGGTAGCTGCAACCGTACAGTACATTAGTACCCACCGTACTATATAAAAAAAGGCACAGCTAAAATTACGGTAACATTGACAAGTGCAGTACGGTAGTTAGTTTGCACAAATTAATCAAAATATCAACTTTATCCTGCATCACATTGCCATTTGCTTTCCAATACTAACCTAAGCTAAAGCTAGCTACCTAGGTTTTCTAAATATAATAACACTTAAGCTATGATAACACGTCTCGGGCTTAAACTTTAAATAGCTATCAATAGTTGCTAGATGGTGAAGATAACTTAACTTAGCTAGATGGCCCAGACTACCGGCTATTATTAATAATAAATTGCTAAAATGGCAAATGTTTAAAAAGCTAACTATTAATATAGGTACCCTAAAAGCAACATCTCACCTGCCAAATAGTCAAGCGTTCTGAAGGCGTTGTTGTCTCCTTGGTTTCCCAAACGCAACGCCAAAAGTCATTGTCCAAACCCTGACGTTTAATAAACTAGCAACAATAAGAGTAGGTCACAACGCGCCACAAAAGTCGATCGAAGTCGATTCCTAACTTCTCCTTGTCATGTCTTCATAATAAAAGTCCCCCAGTCAAAGAAATCGAATAAAATAAAACTTCGATGACTAGAGAAAGGGAAAAGAAAAGGGGATATTGATGAGTTGGCACACACATCCTTTAATCGGTTTATTTCCTATCATAGACACAACTTCACTGTGTTATTACAGTAATTTTATACAGCAAATCTGTCAACCCATTGGTCCTAATATGTTTCATGATTTATATTGGTAATTTCAGACAGTGCCTAAATGTTTTATTAAACGGATGCTTTTAATGTTATAGTAGGGCTGCTGTGAGTTAACTATATTTTGCATACTTTTGCAAGAACACTTGTTAATTGTCTTGGGAACAATATGATACTGTCTTTATGTACAATGTGTTTCATAAACATGATGCCTTTGTCATTCCCTTTTTCCTAGAATCTTTTTTTTTCATCAATCTTTTTTAGTTTAGACATATTATTTATTGTAGTATTTGTCCAGGCTCCCTGACACTTAATTTACATGACAAATTCTGATAGATATCTCTGTTTCCATCAAGCCTAACATTTCCATTCATCAGTTCAGATACTGTTCCTAGGTGAAAGCATGTGGGAAAGAACAGCAAGCCTCCACAACGCTCGTCGCCCTATCGCTGACCCTCCTGAGAAAGGAATGATTGTTATGACTAACCTACGACACACATCTCTAGACAACCAGCATAAAGGTACTGGTAATCTTTTGCTACACTGTGGTTGTTACTCTGATGGGAGCAGCTGGGTAGCAACAGGTTGTGACCGTTGGAAAACCAAAACATGTTCCAGTTCCAGAGGAGGCTTAAAAAACAGGCCACTCAAACCACTAGGTGATGCTACATTGGAGACCATAGGACAACTGGTCTGAACTGACCTACGAGGGCAGATCCCAGCCCTACCACTAAGGTCCGTGCACTGCCCTGATAGTTGGTACCTACATCTTCATCTCGAACTTGCCATGGCACAGTGGAGCACTGCAACACTGCAGTCAAAGCGATCCTCTATTCAGAACCTCTGACAGTAACTCTTCTGGCAGCTGTAAAATACAATTGCCCATCAGAACACGGCCTGGATTGGTAGATTTTGTCTCCAGGATAGGTGTCTTTGGATTGACAGGGAATCATTCGGGATCGGGGTGGCCGTAGGACCAGGAAGACACCTGGGTAGAGACTCCGTGGCCATGCCCAATCCACTGCGGATCAAGGCCAGGTGCAGTCTTTCAAGCGGGAGGAAGCCAGACATGATGGAAAAGGTCTGGGTTTTAATTGTTGAATCATGTCTAAAGCTCAACATGGTGAGCTAGGTTGTTTTTTCGCTTATTTGACCCAGGTCGCGGGCCATGTACTGGGAAAACACCTAACACCAAAAACATTTGTTTGTCGAAAGGAACCTCTGACTCAAGATCATTTCTTCACTAGTCCCGCACTACAAACATTGGTACAGATAATCTGATGTTGAAGAAACTAAAAAATGGTAATCCTATGTTTATTTAATCATTAAATTATTCTTCATAATTTATTATAGGTATTTATACCAATGTACTTAATTTGTGTCCTAGTAGTCTGGTTAGCAGATGTATCTGCGGATGCAGGACCATAAGATTTGCTTTTAATTGCCTAGCTTGCTTGATCCACAAGATAACACCACTCTGTCAGATGAGATAGTCCCAGGAACAGATCGGAATGTGTCCATAGTTGATAAGGGGGTCTATTCTTCAGGACTAGTCTTGTCCTAAGGTAAGCTATCCAACCCCCCTGACTTTTGTTATGGGATATAAACCAGAGTAGGGTTTGGGAAAGCTCTCTTGTACATTTTCCTCACCTCTGTATGCATATTTGCCCTTGCAACCTCTCAAATCTTGATAACCATTAACAGGTCAGCCAGGTCTAGGCTTGATGCCATCATTACTTGTTTTAAGATACCTTGTGATAAATACGAAAAGTGTACTAGGGCTAATGTGGGCATGTTTCCCTGAGGAGGAGGCCCTTCATTTTAGGCACAGGTTGACTTGCTTCCCTCGACAGCGGATCTGGGACATCTGGGACATCCCTCAACTATCCTCATTCTTTTTTGTGACACCATTTTATTGCTGAAATGGGCTGCTAATGTCACCCAAACTAAATTCCTCGGTGAGATAAATTAATTTTAACTTTTGCTCTTAATTGGGGTTGGAATTTAAATAGAGCAACAATATTCGATATTAACAAGTGTCTGAGAGCTATAGTAGATGAACACGTCTTTGTAGTGCCTTTGTTTGCATTGATTTACTATATCAAGCAAAATTGTATTCCCTTTGATGGCTGGTCTCCACAGATATTATTTAGCGCTTTATTCTTACCTACTAAGTGTATGTTCAAGACAGTGGAAAGCTGTTTCAACCTAAAGAACTACAGTATAAACAAAAACAGGGCACATTTTGACCACCCAATCTCTCTGTTTTGGTAAACCACTTTAAATCTACTGTAGTATTAAGAAGTCTGCAAAATCATTTTTACCCACTCGATTTTGGAGGACATTCGATCTTGTAACAAATATAATCTAAATCAAAGGAATGAGGAACGCCCCCAAGCCTTGTCTTTGCTGCGTGCTTCAGGTCGTAGAAAGGTGCTGGGTGAAGATTATAAGAGTACCTTTAGAGTCACATCAATATTTTTGCATGTTCAGATGACCTGCAGGTACATAAAGACAGGTTGGCTGTGGCCTTAGGCAGGATCTACATCAGACAGAGTGGACAAGCACAGAGACAGATCATCACAATAATGGAGCACTATAGCCCTGCCTCCAGCTGTTCATTCAAAAATGAGAGGCATAGCGAAGAGGCCAGCGTCTATTGGCCATAGCATAAATGCCCTGGTCTCTGCCGCTGAGAAGCATTCCCATACCCTAACCGCAAAGGTATAGCCTACAGGACCAGAACGAAACAACAGATGGGGAAGAGCATTTTGCTTGTCAAAAAGACATGATCCTTGGAAAAAAGTATTGCTACTGGCTAAATGTGTGTTCATGTTATAACTTTTGGCATGGTCGAAGCAGGATATGCACAAATGTGTTGTTTAACTATGATATCTCCTATTATGGGAGTATTGGGTGAAGTATTATTGTTAACTAAGTGAGCTATGGTGAAATGCCCCTTTATTAAATGCCACATCACATGCTATCAGTATTATAAATGTAGGCACAACATATTAAAACAATCTCTAAGTGCCATGCTCAAGGCCAGCTAATACAAGTCTCTGGACTTGAATAACCAGGAACACTGCCAATGCCAAAAACACTTAACCAACGCATGGATTCCTGTAATACTTTGTTAACAAACTAGATATATCAATATGCCATTTGGCAAGTTGAGTGAACTACCCCTTAGTCTATAACTACCCCTTAGTCTATAACTACCTCTTAGTCTATAACTACCCCTCAGTCTATAACTACCCGTTAGTCTATTACTACCCCTTAGTCAATAACTACCCCGTAGTCTATAACTATCCCGAAGTCAATAACTAGCCCGTAGTCTATAACTATCCCGAAGTCAATAACTACCCATTAGTATATAACTACTCCTTAGTCTATAACTACCCATTGGTCAATTACTACCTCTTAGTCTATAACTAGGCCTCAGTCTATAACTACCCCTTGGTCTAGAAATATCCTTTCGTCTATAACTATTCATTAGTCTATAACTATCCCTAAGTCTAGAACTACCCCTTGGATTATAACAATTCCTTAATCGGGAACTATCTCTTAGTCTAGAACTATCCCTTAGGTTAGAACTATCCTGTAGTCTAGAACTATTACTTGGTCCACAACAAAATATGCAGAAAGAGAAATGGTCTTAATACTTTCTGATGGCACCAAGTAGTAGGAAATTAGGGAAATGCCGCATCCTGTACATTACCCCATAGAGAGGAAGCAAAAGCAGTGCCCTAGAATTTCAGTATAAAGAACTAAGAAGCACAATATCTCTCTTTGTTTGAAAGGTAGTTCGGCCAATCTAAACAGAAAGTGTTCCTTGGAGGATCCCTTAGGGTTTCTTCAAATCAAAACGTTCAAACTTTCAGTAGCATACCGACAGATCCTTTATGTACAGTGGCTCTGCAATGTCTACAAGCCTGAACTGTATTTTAAAGTATTCATTTTGCTGTACTGGATTTCAGGGAATTGAAACCTCAACATATGAGGTTGTGGGTTTCACGTTTTAATTTGCTCAGTATGTCCTATGACACCAAGTTACTTGAAAATGAATATTATTTTGTATGAGTATTCTTTCGTGTTGAAAGGACCCATTAACTACTGATAACATATTAGAATAACCGTTTTAGTCTGACATGGTCCATTTAGATTGTTGGTGGTCTGCACTGTCTTAACTTATTTTCAATTTTTTACTTTTACGTGTTGCTGAGCTACCATACGGCAAATATATAATTATTTCAATAACTTGGGTCTAGGAGCGGGTAACAGGATTCAAACAGCGTTTCCACAGGTTATGGTATTACGGGCACATAGGCCTACTTTGGACTCGCTTTTCTTGTGAGGACCCTCCCAACTACTGTCCAACGTCACTGGCCAGGAGTGCATGGTCACTGTAATGAAAATAACCGAGAATTTCGGAAAGGGAAAGAAGGAAATATAAGAATTTCCTTATTTTTTATAGGTCAAACCAACGTTAGGCATAGCAATCTAAGTTTCCCTCTATGAAGGCACACGGGTGAAGGTTTTTTCCGTTTTGGGAAGTAGGCTAAATTGGAGATTGGCGTTTGCGTGGTTTTTTTCGCTAGAGAGAGATAACTGTATTCCTGCCTGGCGGATTGGAGTAAAAGTCCGCCATATTCTGCCTTACCACGCCCGGGAGTCGAGCTATTGGAAATAAAGCGTGCACTTTTATTCATATATTTGCACTCCGACGGATGATAGAATTATCGAACGTATAGCGATATGAAGACAGAAATATGTGAATCGGGCGACTGAGCAAGAATGAAAACGGTTATCACATAGAAGACTACGGATGATGCCTTGATCTGTTGATCATATTGAGAAGGATATCATCCGATAGCCAATTAACATTTTACTGACATTTAGTTAACTCCCCGAGCCACTGTTTGCTGATTGACTGACGGTCAGAAAGCAAAACGAAAGGCGGGGGAGTGGGCAAGAATATCTCCAACAGGCTAGCATATATTTTCCTTTCTCTCCATCTATGCTATGCCACTTTATATTAAACGCGTCCATGTTTTTTCTGCAACCGTGAGAGCGTGATTTCACATCAGTTTATTGTAAACATTTATTGGAATCTGGGGAAAAAAGAAGCAGGAAAAGTGATTTTAAAAGAATGACTCTAGACTCCATAATGGCGTGTTGCCTCACCGAGGAGGCGAAAGAAGCCAGACGGATCAACGACGAGATCGAAAGGCAGCTCCGCCGGGATAAGAAAGATGCTCGTCGGGAATTGAAGCTGTTGCTTCTCGGTAAGCAAATGGTGTTGGTGATATGCGTAACACCACATTACATTTTGTAGTGCCGCCTGAGCAACTCCTGCGAAGTGGCATCTAACTTTGTAGCCTGCAACACATGCCAACCTGAGGAGCAGACCTCAACTTCACGTGTACTAAAGACCTTTTATTTGAATATCACTACAACCATCTACAAACCTTATTTGTGGTATCTCTTGACAAGTTAATTTTTATAATTGCCTAACTACGATGACAGACTCGTGGTCACCAAATAATTCCAGGTGGTTTCTGTCTGTTTACTGGAAGTGACGAGGCCAAAGTCTAGGCATTTTATTGGTGGCAATTAGGCCTACAGGGTCTAGAAATCTTCTGCCAAATAACAGTTTACCTGCAGTCTACATTACATATAACACCTACACATTTCTGAATTGTTACAGTCAGAACGTTTGTCCCAACAATCTGTGCACTCATGTCTGTGCCGAAGTACCTGTCTGAATTACAGGCAGATGTCTTTTAAAGGGACTGTCTTGGATATGGAAATATGTTTAATATACATTTCAATATCTATTTTATATGCTGCCCATCAACCTTTAAAGAATGTAACCTAAATACATGCCTACGGGTTTCATCAACTATTCTTTTTATGGTAACCTGATGTATGGATTTATTAGTGGGCACTTCCCCTTTAACAAAATGACACAAAGATTCAGATGTTTAAATGTATGCCGACCAAAAAAACATTCATTCATATTTCCACGGAATATTTTGCACAAGAACACATATACTAAAATACCAGTGGAATTGTAGTCTAATGTACAATGACAGTAAAATATTATTTGTTAGCTAGCTTTGACATAACACCTGACTAAAAGTAAAATGTAGCATTTGTATGATTATTAACAGAATGACCTCACAGCTCCCAGATCTGTACTGTTCATAATGGAATAACTATTCATACTATTCACAACATGGTGACACAAAGGTCAGAAAGTTCAGTTAAACTTTTCATATTTACTATTTCATATTGTTATTCTTACACGGATTTCCTCATGAAACTTTGTTTGCCCTTAAATTTAGTCATTTACAAATCAAACGTGAACTGTCCTGTTGCTTGTATGTACGACACGTTCTGGGCATTTGGTGTGTTTACCGATCCAACTCGCTGATGAATGTTCAAGAGAGCAGGTGTTTGGTAAGTCATCTTTAACACGAGCTATGCTTTTTTAACGAAAGGCTAACCTGGCATGTTTTTAGAATAGCTTTACCCGAGGACAGGCCGGAACGGTGTTTGTCGCTGGAAAACGGGCACGCCTTTTGACCATGTCTTGGTTTTTAGGAACATGATTTGATTAAAAGTTCTTGACGTTTAGGCAGATTACTTTGTATGTGAAAACGGTAACTAAGAAGCATCGTCTACATTTCGAGTTGTTCGGAACTCCCGTGATTCGCGTGAGAGTGGAGGCTTGAACTGCTGGTGCCACCACATGCAGAAATGAAATTCACAGATGGAACTTTAAGGGCTGGTTTCGCGGAGACAGATTAACCCCGATCTGTGGTCTGAAACCTGCCGTGAAGATTTACATACAATGACATTTTCAAAGATCGTTTCCTTGACACATGTTTTAATTGTTGTATACTTACATGATAAGGTCTTTACACCAATTATGGAAACCAGAGTAAGGAATTTAAATGCCTGATGAAATACTTGTCCCCATGCCAGGATCAGTTTTTGGTCCAACAAAGTAACAATACACCTATTGCCCGATGGATGCGGAAAGCCCATTTGACAGTTGATAAGCTTAAGTCCGTTCTTGGTACAATTTGTGCAATTGTAAACTCAAACAATAGCGTTTCGCTACTTTGGAAGACAGGTCTTCAAGAGTAGCTTTGGAACAGCTTAATCTAGCAGCTTGAGTCTTCTCAGATACTTTAAGGAGAATAAACTGGGAAAAGCCTTTTTTATAGCTCAACGTCCTCACCTGGAACATCTAAAGCACTTTAAAGGGACAAAGAAGATTTGCCCAACCAATTAATTAAGTTATTTGGTAAATGTTATACTTAGCTTGCTAGTTATTTCTGGGGAAGGTGTTGAATGAGATGACTAGTTGATAGTGTAACCCGGTGCATAGACTTTCTAGTTGGATAACAAATGCCGAATTGTCTACAAACAAAATAACAAAATGCCAGAAGCGAGCTTTAAAATAACTTTAAAAAAAACTCAGGGGGCAGATATAAGGTATGTTCATCCAGTACAAGGTCAAACCAATTTGCCTAAAACACAGACATAAGTCTTGGAGTTTAATTATAGATTTAATAAAAATGTGCTAAGGTACGACAGGCAACCGCTTACTGCCGTCCCAAATAAGATATAGCAAACTAAACGTAACAAATTGCCATTCATTTTACGGTTCTAGTGTTACGGTTTACTGCAGTTCCTCGTGTGGTTTTTCTTGGATGGTGTTGCTGTACCCCGGCAGAAGCCGTTGGTCGACTGCCGTTGGTAGGTACAATCAATGTCAAACACTGTACTGTCTCTTCATCGTAACACATTCAAATGTAATAAAAAGTGCCAGAACTGTAATTATGGAAATAAATAGTATTTAGCTCAAGTGTCAGTTATTGAATTGACTGGAAACAAAGGTTTTTGGTGAAAACGTGATTTGCGTGTGCCAATCAATCAACCATCCGAGAAAGTTAATTAGCCACACATTTACCCATTTACGACGGACGATGTAAGCGTTGAACTAACGTTACCGTGTTTATTTTGTTCGAAAGCCCACGAGAAGTCTTGAGTGAAGTGTCAATCATTCAGGTTGCGCTGCATGTGTAATTTATGTAAACAGTAGTCATTTTCATTGATTTCATATTTGTATCATATTCTGTATAGCCGAACTTGCGTATGATAAATAGCGTTATTAGTGTTTGTTTGATTAAAGTACAAGCTCTTTTATTAGTCATCTTTCGTTCGTGTTTGAGCACCCTCAGAAAAGAAGTAAGTTTAGAGCAGTGATGAAATGAGTACCAGTCTTATGGTAGAAGTACACAGTAGCACAAGAGGTCAATGTTTTTTTTAAATATAATTACCATTGCCATTCCGAAAGGTTAGTAATCCATTTCTGAACAACACTGCAAGAAACACCACTTGTTTGCTGATAATATTTGGTGGGTTTTGGTGTGTTCAGAGTAAAGAGAGAGGGAGAGATGGCATGAGGGTGCTGATCTGATATCACCATGTTGGTGTTGTTCCTCAACATCTTAATGTGCCAGCAATAATTAAAATTGTCTGTGTTAATAGCAGTGACCACACCCCCCTCCCTGTAAACAAGTGATTACATCTCAGTAGGAAACCTAAATAAAGGCGCCCCACAGGGCATCTGAAGCCTACTGCTAACAGTAACGTTGATGGCTGTACTTGTGGGACACTTGTCTTTCATCCAACCAAACAAAACCGAGAAATGCAAGGAGTTTTGTTTACGGCTTTTTGCACAGTTTTTGTGTTTCTCACATTTTAATTCCCATAAATAAGCTACATTTGAAAGACTTTTTGCACAGTTGGATTTACTTTTTCCCCCTTCAACAGATTTCAACCACAAAACTGCTAATTCTTATTGAATTTGCACTTTCCCATGTTACCTGCGGGAAGTTTAACAGCCAATGTCCACTTTGTAGCTAGCTAGGTTACCTAGCTTGGCGTTAGCTAGTTATTTGACTCCTGAAGAAAAGTAGACCTTCCTGCTGACACCTAACATTCTGACTGAAATCGTGGTTTCTCACAGCGGGCAACAAGAGCTAAAATGAATTTCCAATCCAAACAATGTTTTATGCATTAGCTCACAATGCTAACATAACTTAAAACTTTTTTACCACCTTTTAGATACATTTAGATAAAGATAAATTAGGAGAAAAGGGGATGAAGAACTAACTAAAAACCAATATTCTCTCAGCTCCAACATGCCAATGGTGAGAGCTAGTGAGACAGAGAGACGCAAATTCAAACAAACACTGCCGTCTTTCAAATCCGCAGTTTGGGAACATTTTGGATTCAGCGTTTAATACCATGACGAGGGTTAGAAGACATGTCGACTACTTGAGTGGAGACACTTCTAATGCGGTGACAACATTCGTACAGAAACTGTTTATCGTGACCCACAAACCGTGATACATACCGAACCGTGAGCCAATTATACCGTTACAGCCCTAATGCTGACGTAGAGGCATTACGCGGATGATGGCGAATAAACGGTGTAAATTCATGCTACGATCGGCACGTTCCATCTGATTCTTAAAGAACAAACCAAAAACTCATCTTTTGGGTCTGGGAAAAGTGCAAGCCACTCAATACTCAATCATTTTCCTGGGTCCATTTAGAGACAATACATGCTTTTCACATGACGTTTAATCTTTCTGAAAGTGTTCTTGTGACAAAGAAAAAAAATGTGTAGCCATGAAGCAATGCATCTGGTCAGCAACCATGTTCAGATGCGCTGTGGCATTAAAACATTGCTCAGTTGGTACGAACCGGCTTAATGTGTGCCAAGAAAACATTCCCCACACTATTACATCACCGCCAGCTGCCTGTACCATTGACAGTAGGCAGGATGGATCTATTGAATTACTTCCTTCGCCAAATCTCAGCAAGGGTTTGTCGAACCAAAATTCTTCACGTACTCTTGTTTTTCCACTTTTTAGCTGTCCAATGTTGGTAATCTAGATCAAATTAATGCTGGTTAACAAGGTCCGTTTCTTGTGTTTTTACTAGTAGAAGGGAAGCGCAGTCTGGTCTTCTGCTTTAACGGCCCATCTTGGACCAGTGAGTTGTACTTTCCAAGATGGCCACTCTGAACACCTGTCTTGTACTTTGACATTTTGTTTGTTATTGCAATGGTTCTTGTCTCCCCTCGACCTCTGTCATCATGAAGTTTTTCTTGCTCATAGGACGGCTGCTGACTGAGTCTTTAATACGCCCTCATCACTGTTGTAATTGAAAGCCTAGTAGGACGGCGTTTCTGAGATACTTTGATTTATTTTTTTGCTCATTCTGAAGTCCAGTGGAACAGTAACTGATAGCCTCGCTACCGGTCGGCTTTATATTGCAAACCGTAGTCACATGACTCACAGTCTGTGATCGTTTTTTGTGAACACGGTGGAGTACCTAATAAACTGGCAACTGAGTGTATGTTTAAAGCTATAACATGGATGTCATTGATTGTATGTCCTCGCAGTAAGAGTTCTGTCTGTGCCCCATTCCTGAGGTAGTTGTATTGTCCTTCTTCAAACAGCGGCCCTCCCTAATTATTAAATCCCAGAAGTTAACTTTAATAATATGTCTTCTACCATGTTAGGCCGACTTAAGTCATAAACACTATTCGATGTTTCATTGTTTTCAGTATTTAATTTTTAAGAATGTTCCAAAACTGGGTTGTAAATTCAATGCAATGGGTCTCATAGCAATATTGACATGGGTCAGTAAGATGGAATTCCCTGTTGGCTGCATTGCAGCAGTGACTCAACAACATTGCAGCAGTGACTCAACAACATTGCAGCAGTGACTCCACAACATTGCAGCAGTGACTCCACAACACTGCAGCAGTGACTCAACAACATTGCAGCAGTGACTCCGGGATCGTACACGTCCGTTGTACTCGTGACAAGGATTTCCGAGGAATTCGCTGAGTTGGTTGAGCAAGGCACTTGCAGTACCCTCATAAAGAAGCGTCATTCCGATTCGCTCTCTAGGCTGATTGTATTGCAGATGTCTGGCCATAACACACAGTGCACTGATATCAGCTTACTGCATTTCATGACATGCAATCTGATTTCCAACCACGTAATCTTATAGGATTTGATGAAGCACACGGCACACATCCATTGGATGCAGTGTAACGACTGTTATGTAGTCGGTCTGGAACGCAACTCTAAGCTGACCCCTGGGTGAGGAGGAGAGGCTTGAGACCCTTTCCCTTGCTCCCTATATCACTCTCTTGGGAACTGAGGTGTCATGGGGACTCACCTCACATATCTTCATGGGAACAATTTCACTAGAGTCCCACTAAAGCTGTTTGTGGCTTCCAGGGCTCTATTAAGGCATCACCCCACTTGGACTTTGCTTGTGTTGCGGCATAGAAACATTTTGTTATATTTTAAATGTTTTTTTAATTATTTAATTAGAGTTTTTTGTGACAATCGTGTCAAAGTGAAACTGCACAAACCGGCACAAATGGAGCACAAGCAATCTAGCAAACTTTTAGGGATTTTGGAGCATGTCGGGGGGCTGGTGACATCATCACCTAAAATGAAATGCCCAAGTTTTGTGTTGTACTTTGGGGGATATATTTAGCTCTCTATCCTCACACTTGCCTTAAAAGCACCATCCCATAACATGATGCTGCCACCACTGTGTATCACGGTAGGGATGGTGTTCTTAAGATGATTTGCAGTTTCGCGTTAGCGTTGAGTCCCAAAGGCTGTATTTTAGTCTTATCAGACAATATAATATTTTTTCACACTCACATACCTGGCAATATCCAGCCAGGAGTTCTTGTTGTATTATCTTTTCCAACTATCAAGGTCGCGTTTGTGAAGCACTTGGGCTATTGTTGCAGTATAGACAGTGTCTCCAAGCTCAGCCATGGAAGACTAACTTCTTTAGAATTGGTATAGGACTTTTGGAGACCTCCCTGATCATTGCCCTTCCTAACTAGTGCCTATGAGACTGTATACGCTCTATAAACTGTAACTATCTCACCATATACTTTATCTGTTATTTTTCCAGGTCAGCATGCTATGAACACATTCCTCCATGACCTGGGAGCAATTAGGGTTAGCTGTCGTGCTCAAGGACGGAACAACAGTTGTTTTTTTACCTTGTTGGTTCAGAGCCAGTGGTCTTTCGTTTACTTAGTCTACAGCTGACCCCTAAAACGGAATATTTCAGACATAAGCACACACAGACACTTCAATTGTGTGTGTGTCTTTACGTGTGTTCTACTTCATTTAACAGTGGATCAGTTAACTGAGGAAAAGGGGACTATGTCTGCTCTATTAACCTAAATCCAATGTTATTGAGATTTTTAAACTTTATAATTGCTTTGTCTCCCTGAGGACTCAGTGCTGAAAACATCAAACTCTGAGCCAGTTTAAGCAGCGCTCTAACAGGAACTAGGGTAGTTTGTGTCAGTAGAAGGAGGACATTCTGTGCTGTTGAGTATTGTGGGTAATGGGCATGTCGGTTCTGACAGAGAAGTGTGTAGCTTATGTCTTACACGGTGATGCGGAGTAACCATCTGTTTTTGCAAGATAAAGTAGGCAACAAACACTTGGTTGGTCCCAGGTCTGAAACAGCTCGCTGAGGCTAGCTATGTGCAGTAGGCTTTAAATAAACCCAAAATTGGATACCTCCCCTAGAATGGACAGTTATCACTGGGAAATGTCTGGCCTGTGGGTAGCTGACGAGAGTGAGCATGTGTGCCAAAAGCACTTCAAAATGTGCTTCAAATGCATCTGGTGACACGTACTGTAATTTGGAATTATTATTTGGAAGAATAACAGAAAACAGACTAGGGTTCAATGGTGTCAATCAGATTTCTGCCAAAACTATTCTCTTTAAGGGGGTCATGCAGTTGCCTCACCAGTGCCCCTGTTGTCACGTTCATTTGGACCAAAACAGATGACAATGATTCACAATCACGTATGCTTCCTACCAGGACTGATTGCTATCTGTTAAAGTTGAATTGACATGATGTCATACTGTGACGATTCCCTCAATTCTTCATGGGACCCGTGAATCATACCCACATTTCCCTGCATTAGCTGCGGCCCTGCTTGGAGGACCCCACGGGTGTGGCAAGGGATGTGATGGACCCCTTCTTTTTCTTTCCTCTCTGTAAGGTACGGGAGAGAGTGGGAAGAGCACCTTCATAAAGCAGATGAGAATCATCCATGGCGCTGGCTACTCAGAGGAAGACAAGAGGGGCTTCATCAAGCTGGTGTACCAGAACATCTTCA
>JACXGK010010293.1:0-18235 GCA_016801125.1 Novumbra hubbsi | reverse complement strand
ATTCATTCTCATGTGGATATGCTGCACGTTCTTTGTATTTAGTTTTAGTTCTGTTTGCTGTGTTTTTATACAGCACCTTTACTTTTTACGTTTACAGTTCGTGTAGTCTTTGTCTTTTGTGTTTGGATTAAATATCACCATTTACTTTTGAAACTAAAATGTCTGCGTATGGTTCCGCCACACTACAAAACCGTGACATGTGGTCCACTTCTAATGAGGGAGGGACATATATTTAGGTATCTAAGATAACCGCAGAGGTCCACTATTAATGAGGGAGGATCATATATTTAGATCTCTAAGATAACCACTGATGTCCACTATTAATGAGGGAGGATCATATATTTAGATCTCTAAGATAACCACTGATGTCAACTATTAATGAGGGAGGATCATATATTTAGATCTCTAAGATAACCACTGATGTCAACTATTAATGAGGGAGGATCATATATTTAGATCTCTAAGATAACCACTGATGTCAACTATTAATGAGGGAGGATCATATATTTAGATCTCTAAGATAACCACTGATGTCCACTATTAATGAGGGAGGATCATATATTTAGATCTCTAAGATAACCACTGATATCAACTATTAATGAGGGAGGATCATATATTTAGATCTCTAAGATAACCACTGATGTCCACTATTAATGAGGGAGGATCATATATTTAGATCTCTAAGATAACCACTGATGTCCACAATTAATGAGGGAGGATCATTTATTTAGATCTCTAAGATAACCACAGTGGTCCACTATTAATGAGGGAGGATCATATATTTAGATCTCTAAGATAACCACAGTGGTCCACTATTAATGAGGGAGGATCATATATTTAGATCTCTAAGATAACCACAGTGGTCCACTATTAATGAGGAAGGGACATATATTTAAATATCTAAAACAAGATTTAAGGACCAACCGCAGTCCAAGAAATGTAGTATGAATTGTTCTGACATTGGATCCTTTAAAACATTGTTAAGACAACGTCTATGAATGCTTTATGTGCCTATCTTGGTCAGTGCCTTATCTTTTAGTGTAATGGTATCCATGAGATCCATAAGGGATGCACATGTGATTGATAATGAATCATGTACCTTCTCTATTCACTACATATCGTGTGCTTATTCTGGGTTTACATTGGGTAGTACAAGCAGAAGTGGAGACAAGTCATGTCATTGTCTATAGGATTCCCACAAAGCTTTCCTTTGCATACCACTACTAAAGGTAGGTTCGGTCCACAAGGAGCTAATTTAAGTTCTTCCTCTATAGCACAAACCTCCACAAGCCGGATCTATGGTGTAGGGTGGCAAAATAGAAGCCATTTTTCATGAATTTAACAAGAAGACTCATTCAGTCTCCCTAAATCATGTGGGAAAATATATTTTGTGTGATGAGTACTTGTTCGCCTTATTCCAATAGATGTATTACCACAAAGCCAAATGTGGTGTCAGTACACTATTCAGGCAACCTGGAATTATGTAAAACCAAGGTACAATGGAAAAGTTTCAATTGATAAAAAATTGTCATACTTTTTACCAAAAATATTGTTGCAACCTGTCATGCCCTGGCTGCGGGCCCCTGGCCATTTCAGGGCATGCTGGCTAGAGAGGCCTCTAGCCCTCTCTATGCCATTGTGGGCTCCCCAGTCAGAGCAGCTGCATTCAGTTGACTCTGATTGGGGAGCCTACTTAGGCTAGGCTACAGCCACACTCGGTGGGGTTTATTGTTTGTTTGTTAAGCAACAATGCTCACGGTTTGTCCTTTGTTTATTTCAAGATCAAGTGGATGCGCTACGTGTTATTTGTACATCGTTTTATGTTAGTTATACCTTTCATTTTCCGTTTACAGTACGTGTAGTTTGTACCTGTTTGTTCCTTGGATTAAATCACCTTTTCTTTATACAATAATGTCTGCTTTTGGTTCCACCGCACACTACAACCGTGACACAACCATAACACCTAAACAACATCTAATATACTACATTTTTTCCTCATGTCAATATTTACGTCCACTTTTTTGGTTTATACTGTCCCCACCAAGGGATACTATAGACTCACACAGAAATATTCAGAAGTATTAGGTACAGCTTGTTCAATCTGTGAGACATGAAATGTAGATTCTGTATGACATTTCCAAGGTCCATAAGTCTGTGATGGTATAAGTGCTTGTGTGTTTGTGTTTGAGTTCATGCTTGTCCCCCTTAAGGCCAATATGCTTGTCTGTGGTGCAGCTGTAGTTGTTAGGCAGTGTTGAAGAAATCGAGATTGTTTGGGTTGGCTCTGTGATTCCTGCTACTCAGGCCCCTCCCCCTGGTTACATTAGGTTGGCAACACCAGGTGTCCTGGCTCCCTGGTGCCATAGCAGGTGGCATTATTGATTGAGCCTTCAGTCTCATTTCCTTTCCACTTTTAAATAACATCAATGAGCATTATGTTGGCAGTTTTGTTTTCAAAAAAACATCTCTTATGGTACAAAGATGAGATGAACAAACTGTACATACAGCCTAATCTTTACCTTAAAAAAAAGGTTCAGAAGTGTTATAGAAAAACTGTTTCATCTACATTCTCATATTCATATTTAGGGCTCAATTGTCTGCACCTGCAAGCTTTTAGTGGCTTTTGGATGATATTTCTGGTATTGTGCTTTTGAGGTCCTCATGATTGAACTGTCTGTAGCCAGCAGTTGTGATTAGAATGGAGAAACAGAGGCCTTGAGTGTGGCTACCACATGGTCTAGTTATATAACTTAGTTCAAATGTAAGTCTTGCCTCACGGTCAATGTGATGGAAATCATCTGTTGAATTGAAGAACCCTGGGTTACTGCATATTTCATGTAATAAGCTTGATGGAAGTGTGAGACAGTGCTTGAATAATTAAATGGCAGAGTCTATTTTTGGCCTTCTCATTGAAAGACAAGCAACATAGAAGCACAAACACCATTGCCACAGTCCATGTTTGTTTGTTGGTCTGTGTCTGCCTGCCTGCCTGGGAACAAAAATGTCACTCTCTGTCAAGTCTGAGTGACCTAAAGCCAGGCTCAGGGGCACGACCTTGATCACAGCTGAGGTTTACGATGATCAAATTAAACAGCTGAAGCCCAGCATAAACCCTCCTCTAAAACACTGGCTCTTGTAGCTCGGTCAAAGTCTTATTACTAGGGCAAATTCAAATAGAGCAGCAAGTACGTGTGTTGACATTTCGAAATAATTAAAATTTAAAACTCTCTCAATAATTAACTGCAGCGATGAATTATAAAAAAGTGCTAAGTTTGACCTGCTGTGTTTCTTCCCTTCAGGTAGTTGGACAAATTAGGGTTTATTAATTAAAACAACATGGCAGCTTATGATTGTGAGCCTCTAGACACTGCCATGCCATTAGGCTCACTGCTAATCTCTGGCTTCTGCATTCTAGCTGTGTGAAAAAAATTAAGAAACAAGAAAACGGACAAATACGGAAAGACAATTCGAAATGTATTCAACCTTAAAATCCCCCTGAAGGGATCATGATGATTGACAGCGAGCAGGATGTGTTCTGAGCAGACAGAGGAAAGGGTATTCTTATGCATGTTGTGTTATGGTACAGTTACGGTACAATTGTATTTATTTTTCACTACAGTTACGGTACAATTGTATTTATTTTTCACTTCGATGCCAATATTTTTGTAATTTTTTTGTTTAAAATGTTTGAAAGACTTGACTACCGATTCAGCTGTGCCGACACAGAGGTTTTGATGCAGTGTCTGTGTCACGTCTCCGCCTGGTGGCGGGCTCTCCTCTGTCCGCGTAGCCCCCCGGCGTTCGACGTCGCCGGCCTTTTAGGCACCATCGTTCGTGTTTGTCCTGTTTCCCATGTCCTGTGAATGCATCCCTCCCTAATTCCTTTCAGCTGTTACCTATTGACTAGGTATATTAGCCCTCTTGTGTTTTGTCGCTGCGTTCGTTATTGTCTTTCTGTTGCTTGTGTCGCACTGTGTTGCGCTTCTACTGAGAACCTGTCTCACCTGTGCTTTGGTCACACGTTCCTGTCAACGGAGTAGTATACTCCTTTATTTTCGTTTTTGACAAGGTAAAATAAACCGTTGTGTTTACTTACAAACCTGCGTTTTGGTCCCGTCTCACATCGAGCATTACAGAATAACAAACCCCAAAAATGGACCAAGCAGGGAACCCCCTTCCGCCTACTGTCGCAGCAGGGATCCAGGAGAGGTCGGTGCAAACGAGACACCCCTATATCCGGACAGGTGAGGCGATCTTTCGTTCCGTGGTGGCCGTCGGCTGACCATCTCCAAATTCCCGTTACATTTCCTCAGTTCCCCGCTTTACGCCATTGTCTCGCGTCAATTGACTCAGGGGCACCAGACAATTACATTGATGCCTGGTTAGTTCACAAATTTTGCATACCGCTGTTGTCTGTCTCCCCACCCATTCCTATTCTCTCTGTTGACCAGCAGTCGCTGGGTTTGGGTACGGTGAGCCAGGTCACCACACCGTTGCGCATGCAGTGTGGCCCTCACGTAGAGACCATCTCTCTCTACGTAGTAGAGGCTCCCCAATTCCCTGTCATTTTGGGCCTGCCGTGGCTTGCACTGCATGATCCGACGTTTTCTTGGTCCCAGAAGGTCCTCACGGGATGGTCGCGTGGTTGTCAGGGTAGGTGTTTTGGTATGTCTATTTGTGCCACTGCGGTGGAGAGTCCGTCCACTGCCTCCGCCGTGCGCATACCCTCTGAGTACCGGGACCTAGCCTTAGAGAAGACGCGGGCCAGGTTATTGCCCTCCCACCGTCCGGGGGATTGCGCGATTGATCTGGGTTCTGGTTGTGCCAAGTCTATCCCCTGTCTAGGGCCGAGACGAAGACAATGTTTATGTCTTGGAGGCGCAGGCACAGGGATATATTCGACCCTCCACGTCACCCTCCTCCTCTAGTTTCCTATTCGTAAAGAAGGACGTCAGTTTCCGCCCATGCATCGACTACAGAGCGCTCAATGACGTCACGGTGAGAAACACCTACCTGTTACCGTTGATCGGTCCGCTTATGGAGACTATGCATGGGGCCCATTTCTTTACGAAGCTGGACTTGCGGAGTGCCTATAATTTAGTGCGTATCCGTGGGGGGGATGAGTGGAAGACTGCGTTTAGCACCACTTTCGGGCATTATGAATATCTGGTCATGCCCTATGGTTTGATGAATGCTCCATCTGTCTTTCAATCTTTCGTCGATAAAATTTTCTGGGACATGCTAAGCCAAGGTGTGGTCGTGTATATCGATGACGTCTTGATATATTCGAAAACTCGGGCCGAACATGTTACCACAGTTCGCGGGGTGTTGAAACGACTGATGGCGCACAACCTGTTTGTCAAACTGGAGAAGTGTTAATTTTTTCGGTCTTCCATCTTCTTCCTAGGGTATCGCGTTTCCTCCGGGGGTGTGGAGATGGAAACCTCGCGCACCAAGGACGTGTGCAATTGGCCTTCCCCGACCTCCATTAAGGAGGTCCAGAGATCCTAGGTTTTGCCAATTTTTACCGTAGGTTTACCCAGGGTTTTGGCACTGTGGCGGCTCCGATTACCTCGCTGTTGAAAGGTAGCCGACCCGGTTGCATTGGTCATCGGAGGCGGAGCAGGCTTTTCGCTCCCTGAAGGCCTTGTTCTCCACTGCCCCGCTATTGGCGCACCCCGATCCGGATTTACCATTCATTGTAGAGGTGGATGCTTCTGAGGTTGGTGTGGGACCCGTGCTCTCGCAGCGGTCGGGGGTGCTGCCTAAGCTCCGCCCCTGTGCCTTCCTGTCCCGAGGCTCAGTGCGGTGGAGCAGAACTACAATGTGGGAAATCGCGAGTTGCTTGCAGTGGTCAAAGCTCTGTCGGCTTAGAGGCACTGGCTTTTCACCCTTTTACACCCTTTTCATGTCCTGACTGACCACCGCAACCTGGAGTACATCCGCTCAGCGAGGAGGCTGAATCCTCGTCAAGCCAGGTGGGCCCTGTTTTTTACCAGGTTTCACTTCACCCTGTCATATGTTCCAGGTTCTAAAAACGTCAAGGTCGACGCCCTGTCCTGGATCCATGACCTAGAGGGGAGGACCGTGGACACCTCCCCATCATACCTGGCACGCAGATCGTAGCGCCGATGGTGTGGGAGTTGGATGTGGACATACGCAAGGCACTCCGGACGGAGCCTTCCCCACCTCACTGTCTGGAGGGTTGTACGTACGTGCCATCTGAGGTGAGGGACAGGCTCCTGTTTTGGGCCCATACTGCTCCCTCCTTTTGTCATCCGGGCGTGGGCAGGACTATGACTGCGGTGAAGGGGAAATACTGGTGGCCTACCTTGGCTAGGGACGTCAGGGTCTACGTCACCTCCTGTTCGGTGTGCGCTCAGAGTAAGTCTCCCAGAAACGTACCCTCAGGTAAGCTACTTCCTCTGCCTATACCACAACGGCCATGGTCCCATTTGAGTGTGGATTTTGTAACTGATTTACCTCTTTCCCAGGATTTCCCCACCATCCTGGTCATTGTGGATAGGTTCTCGAAGGCCTGTCATTAGCTCCCCTTGCCTGGCATCCCAACGGCCCTACAGACCGCAGAGGCGCTATTCTTGTCTTCTGGCACTATGGGGTCCAGGAGGATATTGTGTCTGACCGGGGCCCCCAGTTCACTTCCAGGGTCTGGACGGCGTTCATGGGGAAGCTGGGAGTCACGGTCAGCCAAACCTCCGGGTTCCATCCGAAGTCCAACGGCCAGGTAGAAAGGGTTAACCGGGGGAGGGCAGGTTCTTGCGAGCGTATTGCATGGACCAACCAGCGCGGTGTGCTGCCTTCCTGCCATGGGCAGAGTACGCCCAGAACTCTCTGCAGTTCCTCCACCAATATGATGCCGTTCCAGTGCGTGCTCGGGTATCAACCACCACTTGGTCCCTGGAACACGGAGCCATCGGCTTTGCCAGCGGTGGAGGACTGGTTCGGGAGGGCGGACTCCACCTGGCGAGACTCCACCTCACAAGACTGCGCTGACCGTCACTGCTCTGTCGCACCAGTATATGCCCCGGGCGACCGCGTCTGGTTGTTCCCACGGAACCTGCCACTCCGGTTGCCCTGCCGGAAACTGAGCCTGCGGTATGTGGGGCCATTTAAAGTCCTGAGGAGGGTCAATGAGGTATCGTATTGATTGCAGTTACCTTCCATGTATCGCATCCATCCAACATTTCATGTGTCTCTCCTCAGGCTGGTGGTGACTGAGGTCCGGGAGAATCCTCCTCCGCCGCTGGACGTCGACGGGGCCCCAGCCTATGCCGTCCGGTCGCTGTGGGACTCCAGGCGTCGGCGGGGGGGTCTGCAGTATCTCGAAGTGGGAGGGTTACGGTCCAGAGGAACGGAGCTGGGTGCCTCGAGCGGACGTCCTCGACCTTTCTCTCCTCCGAGACCTCCATCGCCGTTGTCCGGGGCGCCCTGCTCCGCGTCCTCCAGGTCGTCCCCGGGGCCGGCAGCCTCGCTCCAGCTGCGCGTACGGCGGGGGGTTCTGTCACGTCTCCGCCTGGTGGCGGGCTCTCCTCTGTCCGCGTAGCCCCCCGGCATTCGACGTTGGCGGCCTTTTAGGCACCATCGTTCGTGTTTGTCCTGTTTCCCATGTCCTGTGAATGCATCCCTCCCTAAGAAAAAACGAACATATTGTACATATTTTTAATTAGGCTTTTCCTAACTGCTTTTCAGATAGATGATTTTAGAATGAAAACACTCTTAACACCTCAACACACGCTATGACACTAAACATATTAGAATGAAAAGGCAGACTCTAAACACCCTAGCACACGCTATGACACTAATCATATTAGAATGAAAAGGCAGACTCTAAACACCTTTACACACGCTATGACACTAAACATATTAGAATGAAAAGGCAGACTCTAAACACCTTTACACACGCTATGACACTAAACATATTAGAATGAAAAGGCAGACTCTTAACACCTCAACACCCCCCTCCTCTTTTTCACCTCCTCTTTTCTCTTCACTTCTCCTTCTCCCCCATCCATCTCCCCTCCCCCTCTTCTCCCATCCTAATTTATTCCTCTGTGTTTTTGTGATGGTTAATGACCCGCCCGTCTCTTTCTCCTCGCTGCCTTGTGGGTAGTCATGGTGATCTGGTTGGTGTTTTCACCAGCAGGGTGGTCTGATTGATGATGACTTTCTCTTTCAGGGACATGACATGAGCAGAAAAAGGACAACGTCACAGTGAAAGCAGTTAGAGGGACAAGAGAGAAGAAAGGGCAGTATAAGACAAGGTATAGTTCTGGAGGTCTTTTGGGGGGCCGGGGGAGGTGGTGGCTTGAGGTTGTACTGGGGTACGGGGGTCGGTCTAATTTGCACAGTAGCCGCTCTTTTACACTCCCCGTTGAAAGGAAACATGTTATACCCATGAGGTGCCCACTTTGTGAGGAGAAAATGAATTGGGGTTTTGGGTCTCATTCCCGCACAAAGGAGCAGCGGGAGATGACACAAATGCCCTCCCTCTGTCTGCTGTGGGCCACAGAACACAGACAAATGGGAGAATAGAGAGAAGGGGGGAGAGAGGAAGGGAGAGGGGGAGAGACTCTTTAGCTGAACATGCGAAACTAAAGTTATAAGAATCTGTCAATACAGTCTCATCCCTTCAAATGTACACTACCTCCTCACTCCTCCCTGTGAGTAGATTTAACTGGAGAAGTGATTTGAAGCCCCTTGACTCATTAGCACACGCTCTCCTTCCACTTAAGGAACTGTTTCTTAACTCAGCCCGGCAACCATCCCTACAAAGTGGTTCTAGATGGAAATAGATGATTTCTGCTGTGCCAAAGCATGTTTTCTAATTATGAAGCACGATGTAGCAGCAGAATGGAGAATTTGTCTTAACAACTACCTAACATTATCCTCCAACAGCATCCCACTGGGACTCATCAGCTTTGCAGCACAAGAGACAGACAAAACATGGGCAAGGAAAATGTAATGAGATGCAGGAACTTTCTCTGTACTTCTTTCCTCCCCGTGCTCTGCGAATGTGAGTTATTGTTTGAGTTATCAAGTGATATATTGTGTGTGTAATCATGTGTGTTATCGTGCAAGATATTGTTTGTTATTGTGTGAGATATTGCGTGTGTTATTGTGTGAGATATTGTGTGTGCTGTGCGAATTATTGTGTGTTTTCATGTATGTTTTTTATTTGACGTAGTAAGGCTCAAGCTCATAGTATGGTCCAGTCTGTATACGGAATGTGTCTGAAAGAGTATCATTTAATGATTCAATTATTGTGGCCTCTGATACACTACAGTACAAGAAAGGTTTTGCACTCTTGGAAACTACTGACTACAAGTTAGGCAATGACCCAGCAGTGTGTAATAGGACATGTGTGGGTGTTTTTGTGGGTGTTTTTGGTGAGAAACCAGGAAGGAAAATGTTGGGGAAGCATCCCTGCTAGTCCCTCAGATGGACTCTTGGCATGACATACTATCCTGTAAAACTACTTTACATAGTGAAAATGTTCAGATTTATGCAATATGACATACTTATCCTCCTAACAGTATAATAGTTTATTCCTCTTCCTCCTAACAGTATATTAGTGTATTCCTCTTCCACCTAACAGTATATTAGTGTATTTCTCTTCCACCTAACAGTATATTAGTGTATTCCTCTTCCTCCTAACAGTATATTAGTGTATTCCCCTTCCACCTAACAGTATATTAGTGTATTCCCCTTCCACCTAACAGTATATTAGTGTATTCCTCTTCCTCCTAACAGTATATTAGTGTATTCCTCTTCCTCCTAACAGTATATAAGTGTATTCCTCTTCCTCCTAACAGTATATTAGACCAACAGCGCTTGTGCAGACCATGCTTCTGCTGGAGGTCTTTGATGGTGGGGAGCTGGACACCAAT
This sequence comes from Novumbra hubbsi, assembly GCA_016801125.1. Classification (NCBI taxonomy): domain Eukaryota; kingdom Metazoa; phylum Chordata; class Actinopteri; order Esociformes; family Umbridae; genus Novumbra; species Novumbra hubbsi. The sequence goes on along the minus strand of JACXGK010010293.1, from coordinate 8,327 downwards.
GATGCGCTGGCCGGTTTTTACCACCCGCTGCAAGGACGTCCGTTCGGCCGCAGAGCATCCGTTGTACCAAACTGTGGCACAGTTAGTCAGGATGCCCTCGACTGGGCAGCGGTAAAAGTATACCAGGATGGTCCCATGGTCCCATCAATGAGGACTGGGGCATGGATGCAGCCTTTAGACTTCCTGTAATCCACAATCAGTTCTAATTCTGCATAAAATACTAAATGTGTATGAACTTTTTATGATAGGTCTTAGTGGTTGTTGAGGCATGCCAGTGCTTCTGTCAGTGAGCCCTTGTGTCAGGTGTGACAGCTTGCCAGAATGACATGTTTTTGGTTGCTTTATGAAAGCAATATTTTAGCTGATTATTGAAGCTTGAGGGACTTACAGAACCAGACTTCCTACGCCACAGATCATTCCACTAAAAAACGTTGAGGGAGGAGTCGTCTTGAGACCTCGGTAGCTTCGGGGGGTTATCGGTCGGGAAAAAAGTGGCCCGCGTTTCCACGGAAGGTCACGTGCGACACGTGCCTTTTTAACCAGTATACAGCACAAGACAATATATCTCTGGTCCAAATCTGGCATTGAGTGTGGTTCATCTAAATCCAACTGTGGTACTGTGAAGCGGACATTTGACCTCTTTCCCCTGTTCTGGTATGTTTATGTTGGTTTATCTGTAGATTAGGCAGCTGGGTGTTATTGTATCGTTGCTCTGATGTAATTGAGGTTAAGGGAGCAGCAGTGGCCTGAGGGCTTCGCAATGCATATCTAAACATAGCTAGCTGAAAATGTTTCTCACATGTACACACACTCCTTCAGTGTATTGGATTAATGCTGAAGGGTTTTAAGGAGAACTTCATGTTTGTGGAACTCTTATCTGGATTGTTAGTGATTTAGTGTTTGATGAAAACTCCTGATTGTTCATCCATTATATTTCCCCCATCTAATCTTGTGCCCCCCCCCCAAAAAAAAACGTGCTTTTGATCCATTGCTTGCCTTTTCTTTCTTCCTTTTTATCTCCTTTAAATGCCATTCATTCTTATTATACTCCCATTAGTGTGGAGAAGGTTTCCTTTGCCCTCCTCCCCCCTGGCTGGCTCTACTGTCCCTGCCTCCAGACCGCCTCCAATTCCCCTGCCTCCAGGCTGCCTGAGGGGGGGGGGGTGTCTGTGTGGACTTTGACTGGTTCGGCCTCTTGTTGTGGCTGTAGTGTTGACTTCCACTAAAACGCCAGTTAGACGGCTGTTTCTGATTATTGGCTACCACAATGCTGTTCGATTGTTGTGCTACTACACTGGCGTTTGCCTAACTCCAGTCACCATGCAACAGGGGGCATTGGAACATTTATTCTCTTCTTTATTTTTAGAGCAGATCATTATCATCAGCAACTGCCTTAGCAGGTATGTTGACAGAGACGGCCCTCCCTTAACTCTATGGTATTGTATCCTTTTGTAAGCTTGTATTCCCTGCACAGTCAGGGGCTGTTGCAACACTCATGATCAGAAATAGAGCAGGGATGTTATTTGGAGGCTTAATTGCTTAATCTGGGCTTTTAGTAGGGGAGGTGGGGTAAAAGCAGCCCACATGGATGGGGTAGGAGGGAGGAGGGCAGGGAGGGAAGGGGGTGCTTTTTGGGGAGGACTTTCTTCCGTGGTGGTTTTTCGGTTGTTTTGAGGTGGTGATGGATGGGGAAATAAATCCACCACGCCTCTGATCACATGGTCACAGCTTGAGATTATAAACCACAGCCATTCTAGTGCACTTTGATTTGTAGTGTCTGTAGGATTGAAATAGCCCTGGGTATAGAACAAAGGCATTTCATCACCTTGCTCACTCATAGTTTATCATCATATACTGATATACTCTTTTTTCTGAAAATACAGAACCTACCCTGCTTTACCTGTGCATGGATGATTCAATGAATAATGCTGAAAGATGGCAGATCAGATCTGATGAATGCACTCCGCTCAGAAATATATCAGGCCTATGTGGCCTTTTCATTTGTATTACTGTATTTTTTGCACTATAGGGCGCACTTAAAAGCCTTTAATTTTCTCAAAAAACAACAGTGCGCTTTATAATCCGAAGCGCCTTATATATGGATTCATTCTGGTTTTGCTTACTGACCTCTAAGCGATGTTGTGTGGTACAAGGCGCTCACGGCGCTAAATCAAAATGTTTTCGTACGACTTTGGTAAACTACAAACCCGCACCGCTTGCAGCATTACGGCTACCGTAGCCAGGAGCGCCGCCGTGTTTTTTTTGGTGTTACAACTGAACAAGGTTGGTAGTTATTTTGAATACGCTCATTAACGTTTGAATAATGTGGAGAGTTATTGTGAACGTGTTTAATAAAGTTTGACTGACTGACTTATCTGACTGTTTTTTTTCGCTTAATGCGCCTTATAGTCCGGTGCGCTTTATATATGACAAAAGATCGAAAATAGACCATTCATTGACAGTAGCCCTTAAAATCTAGTGCGCCCTATAGTGCAAAAAATACGATATGTGTTGATGTTACAGTGAGTTAGCACCAGTCTTATATCTCTTGATGTTACAATGAGTTAGTTTCAGTCCCATATCACTTAGATTTACAATAAGGGATAATATCTAATCCAGTCTAATATCTCCTGATGATACAACGAGTAAGTGTCAGTCTGAAATCTCTTGATGTTACAGTAAGATAGCATCAGTCAGGAACTACAGCATTCCATGCATCCAGAATGTCATGCAGGGTGTTGTCAGATAACTTTAATAAGTTAATAGTACTGACTGGCTTCTCTCCTTGTTATCTCCAACCTGCCTCATTCTTATTACTTCCATGTATCTTTGAGAAGGAGGTTGAGGTCAGAACCAGCTGCGGGCTGTAAGCTGCTGCTGGCTTCTACTGGGTTAATTTTCTGTCTCCCTCCGCTGACAGCTGAACACTCCTTACAGAACTGCCTGAGACCCTTCAGTCATACAGACAGGATCGAGAAAGTACTGTAGAGCCACTGAGTCACAGGCTTACACACATTCACAGTGACAGAACCACTCTTTCCCCCTCTCACACAAGTCTGGGATAAAGTAGGGGCAAACTCCTTAAGGCTAGGTCTGCCTGCCAAAGCAGCTGGCCAGAACTTCTCCCATGCTAGTTTTACAGGGTGGGAGGGAGGGAACAAGAAGGGGAAGACAGATGGAGAGCTGTAAAAAGGGAGGGAAAGAAATAGACAGAGAGAAAGGTCTGGACAAACAGGATTGTGGAGAAATGGTATCGTTTGGAAATGTGCCTGCATTTCTCTGTTCTGTTAAAAAAATGAGCACCTTCAGACACACACACAAGCACATAAGCCTTCACACACACATAAACATTCCGACACACACACACACACACACACACACACTGCGGTGTGTCCGGCCATGCCTGACCAGTGACATTAAGCCAGACCCCACAAGCTTCCTGAAATGGACAATATGTTGGCCCCTCTTCTGTGAGACTTTTTCTAATCATTGCCTTTCTGTGTTCAGTCCTGCGGTGCTGCTCAGACATGGTCTCGGCCGGTGATCTGAATGTTTTCGTTGGGTGTATCTAAAGGTTTTCTGTTGGTTTTCGGTACGTGTATTTATTGTTGCAGAGTTGCCGATCTTCACTGGTGTGTGTGCTATGTGTTACTGTGTACCAGGACACCCGTGTACCTCCCCATCCACTCGCTCTGTCCTCTTCAGTCCTACACAGGCAATTAAGCCCGAAAAAGGCACCCGCCACATGAACCCCAACGAATACAGACAATCTGAGCTCTCTCCATTTCACCTCCCCCGCCCCACTCCCTCTGTCTTCCTTATAAACTGGTTTTCTAAGTAATGTATTTATTTCTGTCTTTCTTTTTTTATATCTGTCTCTGTCCCACTTCCTCTGTGTCGCTCTACTTCTCTCTTTCTCCCTCTATCTGTTTTTCTGGCTTTGCCTACCTTACCAAGGGGTGTTCTGTTTCCAGACCGGGCAGCAGAAGGCAGCACAGCCCTTTCTCCCTATTCCCCCCTTCCCTCCTCCCCTGCCCTCTCGACATCCCTCCGCCTTCTCTCTCTCTCCTGCCCTGTGAGCGAGGTAGTAAGGGAGTGAGGAGGCAGGCATGTTTCAACAGATGGCTCGGTCTGCATGAATCAGCCAGGGAGCCTCGCCACTGCCGGTACTGGGAACTCTGGAACCACGTCTGTGAGATAGAGGGAGGGAGAGTGCTTGAGATAGAGAGAGGGAGAGTGCTTGAGATAGAGAGAGGGAGAGAAATGTAACTTTTGAGAGCGTCTTCCGCTTTTTTTTTCTCTTCTTCATTTTAAACGTCCCCTCCCCTTCCCCTCATTCTCCCGTCTCGGTGTGTCTATAGGGCTCTTTCTCTCTCTTCTTGCAGTGGAGAACCGCGGTCAGTCAGCCTGTCAACTAGCTAGAGAGAGAGAGAGAGAGAGAGGGGGAACAGAGTTGGAGTAAAGCAGAGCAGGAAGAGGACAGTGGGTCCGTACAAGAGAAGGGGACATGGTGATGTGTGACTGATGGCCCCCGCTCAGCTCCCCTCCTACAGCTCTACTGGGTCAGTATCCCGGGACAGACGGACACTGTCAGGACCTGCAGCCGAATGAGGTACAGTGGCTTGCCCTACTTTTCAGGTTGCTGCCTCTCCCCCTTCTCTCTGTCTTCGTTCTGGGTTTTCTGCACTTGCTCCTGCCGGCTGTGCTGATGTAACTGGGGTCTGGGAGGTGTAAGGAGGTAGCGTAGCGCAACAGGGCGAACTCTCCGCAGCTACAGTTACGCGGTAATGTTGGTTTCTTTTTTCCGCGTGTGCTGTCAGTTACTTTCTGGGAACTTTCCTCTCGTTAAGGATCCGCTCGTTGTTGCATGTCCATGCTTCAAAGCACATGGGCGCTTGCTTTTGTTAACTAGGAGCGGGGTTGTCGGGAGAGAGAGAGCATGAGAGGGAGGGAGGGAGAGAGATGGGAAATGGAGGTAGTGTTGGGCTGTTGGACAGACTGGAGCTGTCACTCCCCATGTGGATCAACCACTCACTCCCTGTTGAGCAACTTTGCAATGTGCTGCTGTGATGGAGAAACACTGTGTTACTTGGATAGTTGAATGCATATCAGTTGTTGTTGATGTGTCACTGATACTTTATCCCACTTCTTCTTCATCTTACTTCCTCACCTTTAACGTATACAAATAGAACATTCAGCAGTGTATACCCTTTATAAGTTGGACTGGTTGTCCGCAGATAGGTCTGGAGGTGTATATGGTGATCTGGAAGTCTATAGGGTGACCTAGAGGTAGATTTGGTGGTCTTTTGATCTGAAGTGTGTTTTAGAGGTCAATTGGGTTGTCTGTGGTTCTGTAGGGTGGTCTGGAGGTCTGCATTGGTGGTCTGTCAGTCTATAGGGGGATGTATAATCTTTAGGGTGGCCTATTGGTCTATGCAGTGGTCTTAAATGCCTATATTGTGATCTAGAGGTGTATATGGCGGTGTGTCAGTCTTTAGGGTGGTGTAGTTGTATGGTATAAGAAACTTACCTACTGACCATTGCCACAACAGAACAAAATTAGAAAAATCGGATCTGAAAAAATATAGCATTTATATGTTACATACATACATATTTTTCTTTTGACTTTTTCATACAAAAGGTTGAATGACAGACGTTTTTGTGGTTTCTCCTGTTCCATTACATTAGTTGGTTTAGTCAACCATGCGCTGTGTTGACTTTGGAAACCCGACAACTATAGCTAAGGACGGCCCAGGTTGTTTGCCCAGGCTATTTGCACTGGGTTACTAAATTCCCACCATCACAAACAGTGTCAGATGCGGCCAGCATGGTGTGAAGTACGGGCTCCGAGGTTTACCTCAGCCTCTAGATGGGAAACACACACTGAACACACTGATACTCTGCTCTGGCCTTGTAGTCACACTCTGATACTTCAACAAGTTGGCATTTCTTGCAGTGGACTACTTTTGGGACCTGTTAATAAACCATTTAGTTCCATGTTACTACAAGGAAACCTATGTTTGATTCGTTTCTAGGCTTATTAGTCATTTCAGGGGATTTTGTCAGGATTTGATCTGGTATCAAAGGAACTCACATGACAAATAGTAAGTAAATATATATATATATATATATATATATATATATATACATAGATATATTGTTTTTAATAATGACAGTATTATGATTAATGGACTTGCTAAATGGCACAACATGTAGAAACTCCTGAATTGAGCTTTAAAATGGCTAATTGTTTTCTCTGCCAAGTGGACCTGATTTGAATGAGCTGCCAGGTCTGCATGAGGAGGAGCCGTGGGTGTGTCCGGTTAATGCCGGAGCAGTGAAAGATGTGTGCTTGACATTCATTATGAGTTCCAGCCAGGACTAACATGTGGGAAATATGCAATAACTTTTTATTAAAACACTGAAGGGTTTAGAAATTGTGAAGCAATATTTATATTAAAACTTGTTATAATGAATGAAGTGCCCTTTAATAATATAGGACATGGAGCATTCAATACATCAGAGTATTTAAAATCCCTTTTAAGTCTTTTCTCCAAGTTTCACTGTTAAGTTTCTCTCAAGTTTCACCATCATAGCTATTTTCTTGCTTACAGTTATTTCAGTTTTAGTTTTGAAAAAATATGCTATTCATAACAACATATTAGTAATAGATGAAGAAAATGGAAACCATTGTTTTCAAACCTGCTTCAGTTATTTGCCATTTAATATACCAGTTAATACATTTTTGTTTAACCGCTTAATAAGAAAAAAGATTGAACAATTTATGAGTATTAAAACTTGGTCAACTTTTTTGTGTAGAAATAGAAGGCCCAAATTTATTTAATCAGGTTTTAACTTCTGAAACCTATTACTTTGGGTGAAGTTTAGTGTGGTATCTAGATTTATTGATCCCAAAACAAAGCTGCACGCTCAATACAACACACACACATGCACTCTTCCACACACATGCACTCACACGCGAATGTGCTCATTCTGTTATGGCTTGGGGAGGTCGGCTGGCTGCACACATCAACAGAGACAATGGTGAGGTGTCAGATGCCGTCTCAGCTGTACGTAGCTGGAACTACACAGAGCAACATCAAGAACACCATTCATCATGGTCATTGTCTTCTCTACCACCCGCTGTCTCCTGTTTCCAGTTATTTGGCAGAATCTGACTGTCTGCTTGGTTCCAGTTCCAGTGGCTTTCCTAAAACTATTATGTCCCGCAGACTGTCTATGTCTAGATGAAACAAAATGGCAGACTGTCTATGTCTAGATGAAACAGAATGGCAGACTGTCTATGTCTAGATGAAACAGTCAGGTTTGACTGTGTTGATGTGAAGTGAGAGGGCATGACTGTGTTGACCTGGAGTGAGAGGGCATTACTGTGTTATTGTGGAGTGAGAGGGCATGACTGTGTTGACGTGGGGTGAGAGGGCATGACTGTGTTGACGTGGGGGGAGAGGGCATGACTGTGTTGACGTGGGGTGAGAGGGCATGACTGTTGATGTGGGGTGAGAGGGCATGACTGTGTTGACGTGGGGTGAGAGGGTATCCGTGGGACAGTCTGAGTGTGCGTGTGGACACATCGGAGCATCTTTCAACTGCGGGGTCACCGGGAGCGACAGGAGGTCAGGCGGTTGCGTCACAGAGGCCTGCTCACACAGCACACAGACCTTTAGTGGGTTGACCTTGTTCACATGCCAGCGGGGAGTCTATTCTCTTCGCTCATTATCTCTTTGTGGCGAGGCCCAGCGAAAACGCACTAACGCAAAGACACGCACACACGCATGGATACACCGACGTACAGCATCAGACTCAAACAGACAAAGACACACACACGCACAAATCATACATAAACGTCAACAAACATAAATACTGCAAATTTCAGAAATGCATATGCTTCTGATGGTCGCTAATCATCCAATGATACAGTTTAACAGGGGTTAAACTGTTGGAGAGGGATATTTTAGTGCCAAGAAGGCAGGGGTTAAACTGTTGGAGAGGCATGTTTTAGTACCAAGAAGGCAGGGGTTAAACTGTTGGAGAGGGATGTTTTAGTACCAAGAAGGCAGGGGTTAAACTGTTAGAGAGGGATGTTTTAGTGCCAAGAAGGCAGGGGTTAAACTGTTAGAGAGGCATGTTTTAGTACCAAGAAGGCAGGGGTTAAACTGTTGGAGAGGGATGTTTTAGTACCAAGAAGGCAGGGGTTAAACTGTTGGAGAGGGCTGTTTTAGTGCCAAGAAGGCAGGGGTTAAACTGTTAGAGAGGCATGTTTTAGTACCAAGAAGGCAGGGGTTAAACTGTTGGAGAGGGATGTTTTA
>JACXGK010010292.1:0-18206 GCA_016801125.1 Novumbra hubbsi | reverse complement strand
CTTTATGAATACGGGCCCTGATGCATTCTAGAAGCTTTATGAATACGGGCCCTGATGCATTCTAGAAGCTTTATGAATACGGGCCCTGATGCATTCTAGAAGCTTTATGAATACGGGCCCTGATGCATTCTAGAAGCTTTATGAATACGGGCCCTGATGTATTCTAGAATCTTTATGAATATGGGCCCTGATGTATTCTAGAAGCTTTATGAACACGGGCCCTGATGTATTCTAGAAGCTTTATGAACACGGGTCCTGATGTATTCTAGAAGCTTGCTTTATGAATACGGGCCCTGATGTATTCTAGAAGCTTTATGAATATGGGCCCTGATGTGTTCTAGAAGCTTTATGAACACGGGCCCTGATGTATTCTAGAAGCTTGCTTTATGAATACGGGCCCTGATGTATTCTAGAAGCTTTATGAATATGGGCCCAGATGTATTCTAGAAGCTTTATGAACACGGGCCCTGATGTATTCCGGAAACTTGCAACGTTGTGATAGCAGCATCGTTGGGTGCTAGTGTGAGATGGGTATTTTGGCGTGAAAAGAGAGGGTGACAGCAGGAGCTCCCAGCATGCAGTGCAGCATTAGCTTGGGCGGTCAGGGTGGTGGAGCATCTGGCTTCTCTGTGGGGGACTCTGGCCCGCTGCCAACAACTGATTCTACAGCACAACCTCTAATGCAACGTTGGTCAGCATATTGGTCACAAAGAGAATCAGTAGAGCATTTCCCTCCACATATCAATCCAACTGTTTCTTGGGTTTATGTGGGTGTATGAAGTGTATTAACTTGAGTAAGGTGTTGGGGGGATGTTACATAGTATTGGGGGGTCTTGAAGACTGATGGGTCATGTCTTGATGGGGGGGATGTTATATAGTATTGGGGGGTCTTGTCTTGATGAAGAGATGTTATATAATATTGAGGGGTCTTGAAGACTGATGGGTCATGTCTTGATGAAAGGATCTTATATAGTATTGGGGTGTCATGTCTTGATTTTTTACCCTCATATCTCTCTTAAAGGGGTGGGACCCTCACATGTCTCTCTTAAAGGGGTGGGACCCTCACATGTCTCTCTTAAAGGGGTGGGACCCTCACACGTCTCTCTTGAAGGGGTGGGACCCTCACACGTCTCTCTTGAAGGGGTGGGACCCTCACACGTCTCTCTTAAAGGGGTGGGACCCTCACACGTCTCTCTTAAAGGGGTGGGACCCTCACACGTCTCTCTTAAAGGGGTGGGACCCTCACACGCCTCTCTTAAAGGGGTGGGACCCTCACACGCCTCTCTTAAAGGGGTGGGACCCTCACACGTCTCTCTTAAAGGGGTGGGACCCTCACACGTCTCTCTTAAAGGGGTGGGACCCTCACACGTCTCTCTTAAAGGGGTGGGACCCTCACACGTCTCTCTTAAAGGGGTGGGACCCTCACACGTCTCTCTTAAAGGGGTGGGACCCTCACACGTCTCTCTTAAAGGGGTGGGACCCTCACATGTCTCTCTGCTGCCTGTGGGCTTTGGCCTTGGCCCTGCGGTCCTCTTCCTGCTGCAGCTGCTTGGCCAAAGCCACGTCCTGCTGAACCAGGCGGCTCTTGGAGACGTTGGACGCCAGGTGACTCTCAACTGTGGGGGAAACACACATCACGAGAAGCACTGGAACAAGTAAACAAAACAAAGCTGAAAGTTCAATCTCAAATGTTCCTTCCAAAGGACACCCTATTCCCTATATAACAAACTACTTTTAATGAGGGCGTATGGGACTCCGGTCAAAAGTAGGGCACTGCATACAACATTTCAGATGCTTCCCCGGTCGGAGTAATCTGGTCAAACTGCCGCACCAAGGAAGTAGGTGGACGACAACACACAGCCGCCCGGTCATCAATGAAACCCGCAGGACAGAAACACAAGCACTTAAACTGGATAGTTACACGTAGTTGGTAGGTAGTTTGGACATACAATTTGACAAGAAAGGAAGAATTACTGTTTATAACCAACTCCTGCTTTAGGAGCTACGACATGGAGCCTTTGCCTACGACATGGAGCCTTTGCCTACGACATGGAGCCTTTGCCTACGACATGGAGCCTTTGCCTACGACATGGAGCCTTTGCCTACGACATGGAGCCTTTGCCTACGACATGGAGCCTTTGCCTACGACATGGAGCCTTTGGCAACTATAAGATAACCAACATTAAATTGGATTTAAAGCTGCTGATCCAATGCCCTGCAGAGCCTGGCAAGAGACCTGGACAGGCTCTAAATCCACAAATGATAAACTATCGGGCAAAAATAGGTGTGTAATCACCCACTCCCTAGATACTCATTCAGCACCAGTGGACTCGATATTGATCTTTGGTTCCACACTAAAAGGATCAAACTACACCATCATTTACTGGAGAGGCTCCATTACGTTCCACGCTGAGCCTGTGAGGAGACAATGAGAGGAGGCTGCGCATCTCGGCCATGTGAAGGAGAACCCAATATGTTGACATCGATTTTAAGACAATGCTGATATATTTTTGTGAGAATCGTTTCCTGTCCCGCACAAAACGTTAGTGCAAACACGTCATAGAACAACATACCATGACAGTGATTTGTTCTTCATTTGACCGTTTAATTCTAACAGTTTGGATTTGAAATAGAACAACTATTATGAGGTTAAAGGTGAGCGTTTAAGTAGAGTGTTAGACCACTTACAAATAGCAACACGATTTGACTGTATTTCTTTCAGCATTCAAACACTGTGATGGTGACCTGCGGCCATTTTTAGTAGCTTCTTTTGAGTTATTTCAACAAATTAACATTTGAAGAGAGACTTAAGAAGCAGGGTTCCTTCATCACCCCAAGACAGTCAGCAACCTGGTATGGTAAGAATCCCTAAAAACACAAATGAGTTCATTTTGGGGATAGGCACAAGGTTGGAAGTAGGTAAACATATTGCACTACATCCTCAAACAGGACGCTTAAGCAGGTACACTTGCACTGGCGGTGAATGCATTAGCCAGTCAAAAAACACAATTGCAGGTGTCTTACCTACCACAAGGAGGCGCTAAGTGTGATAACTGAAGAGAGACAATACCACCCACAGAGTCACCACGAAACAGAAACATTTAAACTATTTAAAAACCACTCGTACCAGGAAACAGATAACAGAACGAGCCTGATCCAGGACTCTCTGTGGTAATCATAGAATCTAATGTCCCAAAGACAGATCACAGAGTTCTTGCACAGCTATCTGTTGTGGCCTAGCCTCCGTTCTGCCCGAGGAAACCAGGCTTGTCTTACGGTAGAACAGTGCAATCCAGGCACAGAAGAGCGAATGCCTGCCTCAAGCCAGCAACACCCACCACAGAACCACAAACCCTCTGTGGAGGTCAGCTGGCCTTACGCTGTGGCCTGTGAGCTGAAGCCCAGAGGCTCCATGTTTCCACTGACGCTGCAGTTTGGCTGTCAGACATGCATTCGTTACTGATTTTTCTAACGTCAAATTCATGGAAAACATTCGATAGCCTGTAAAAAACACAAGAAGGGACATTGCAAATATGCTGAAAGGGAAACGTAACTGCTTTCCCACACCAGAGGTGCTGCTGGCCTGAAACAGAGGTCATCAGAAGTTCTCCTAACGGCTCTGACGGTAATGATACGTTGACAGATGATTAACTGCCCATGAATCTGACGGATTGACTGCGTCCACATTTAACCAAAAACATCCAGTGGAACCAATTGGAACAGATCCCAGCCCAAAACAATCAGACGGTCCTGGGCAAATGACAAACCGTGGGTCTGGGGTACTTGGCAAGGAGCACTGCTTTGGGAACAGCCAAGACAAGCCAGGACAAACAGGGAAGGGATGCGGCAGCTGATCCCAGGTCAGTCTCAGAGGTGGACGGTCACTTACTTTCCTGCTCCTGAAGGTTGTGGGCCAGGCAGTGGTCCTCCAGCACAGCAAAGTCCCGTACAACTGCAGACAGAACCAAAGGAGGACAGGAGGTTAGGAGACCACTCTGAAGGAGATCAAATAATGGCTTGTTGGGACGGAATGAGGTCATCTATGCAGTTACATGCCTCTTATAAACATACTTAAAAGGAAACTATTACACCCATAAAAGGACACTACTACACCACCCTTGGGAATTACTACTACACCACCCTTGGGACAAGGAAACTACTACACCACCCGTGAGGAGAAAGACACTACTACACCACCCTTGGGAATTTCTGTCTGTTTTGTAGCAAGAAAATGAGCATCATTGTCAGTCAAAATCCTCCTCCAGGTGGATTGGATGACACTGTTACTGACACAATAATTGAAGGGCCTTTCGAGAAGCTGCTCTGTCGACACTGTAGAAACCTGCCTTCCTTCTGCATAATGAGACAAAAATGTCCCTAAGGATAGGAAGCAAACCTCGAACCGAAACGAGAATAATTATCTTACCCAAGCAACACAAAAACAAACTCCCCAGTTTAACCCAGACCTTCAGGGCTGGCCTATCTGAAACTTGTTGTGGTGAGGTGAGTACAATGCAACACAAACACGCTAACGTTCCAAAGATTGGGGACACTTACAGATGTCCTTGTTTTTCATGAAAACATACATTAAATTACTTTGAATAGTTAATATAGCAAAAATGAACAGGAAATATAGCCATTGGCAAGGCTAGACATAATGATTTTTTATTGAAATAATTCTAAACGATAGTGTGGAACATGAACCCAACACTGAGGAAGTCCATGTCTGATGTGGTCAAAAGGATGACTCCTGCACTGAAATAAGATATCACTGTCTGAAATCTGTTCCAACCACTGAAAGAATGAAATAAAAAGCATGAAGTGAAACAATGTGTGAGTGCTGAGCTGGCAAGGCATTTCTATAACCATAATAATGTGTGAGCGTTGAGCTGGCAAGGCATTTCTATAACCATAATAATGTGTGAGCGTTGAGCTGGCAAGGCATTTCTATAACCATAATAATGTGTGAGCGTTGAGCTGGCAAGGCATTTCTGTAACCATAATAATGTGTGAGCATTAAGCTGTACATAATACACATTACAGTACAATTAACTAGCTACAGGGAAACAGAGGTTCATGGGAGTTGTCATAAACCAGCACCACCCATCTCAAAACATCAACACCCAACAAGGAGAAGATAAGGCCAACAAAGATGCCGTTACTCCGACAGGCCAGAGAGGATAATCCAGAACGCAGGTGCTGTTATTTCCACAGAACCTTCTCACAGTAAGCACAGCTGGGGTTTGCTGAAGAACATTCAGCATCAGTTTCATAGTCTGGTCAGACAGTACAAAACCCTTTCTGTAGTAAAAGGCTTTGACGTAACCTACCCAAAAGTTTCCATACAAGGTGGTGGAAGCGGTTAATAGCTAGTTGTTAAATACATCCAGTGCACGTAGTCAACCATGTCTTTAAGCGTGACTGGTGGATTGGCTAAACTCATTTTACTACCATATCAGAGGGTCCTATGTTTCCTTTAAATAATATTGAAATGGCCTCACACATCCTCTTGCACACAGGCCTTTATGGGTGTATATTTCTGTTAAGCACAAATCCTCTTGCACAAAGGCCTTTATGGGTGTATATTTCTGTTAAGCACACATCCTCTTGCACACAGGCCTTTATGGGTGTATATTTCTGTTAAGCACACAGCCTCTTGCACACAGGCCTTTTTGGGTGTATATTTCTGTTAAGCACACAGGCCTTTTTGGGTGTATATTTCTGTTAAGCACACAGCCTCTTGCACACAAGCCTTTGTGGGTGTATATTTCTGTTAAGCACACAGCCTCTTGCACACAGGCCTTTGTGGGTGTATATTTCTGTTAAGCACAAATCCTTTTGCACAAAGGGCCTTTATGGGTGTATATATCTATTAAGCATACAGCCTCTTGCACACAGGCCTTTACGGGTGTATATTTCTGTTAAGCCCACAGCCTCTGGCACATAGGCCTTTACGGGTGTATATATCTGTTAAGCCCACAGCCTCTTGCACACAGGCCTTTATGGGTGTATATATCCGTTAAGCCCACAGCCTCTTGCACACAGGCCTTTATGGGTGTATATATCTGTTAAGCCCACAGCCTCTTGATTCACTAAAGTATTGAACCGGGCCAGCCATGCTACAGCCCACAGTCACTTTAATAGAGATGACCTCATCCATATAATTAATAATTAACGACAAAAGCTGTGCACACACTTGGGGCACTTATAAAACCAGAATAGGATAATATACCCCCCCCCCTTCTTCCCCCGCTGGCTCACAAACGTTGATTAAACATATGGCTGATCTACTTATCTAACAAGTCACTCCAGGAGATCCCGTCTAGCACCAGTCTACCGATGACCTTCCTCCATTAACAGGCTTCCAGGCCTAGTTTAGGTTTCACTGTGGGTCCTTTGGGGTTTCATAGATGAGAAACCGAGTGAAGGAGTCATTCTGTCTAGACGGAAATGTTCAGGGCTGCACATTCTGCTACACGCCAGGACAAATAAAGCAGCACTTCCAGTGTTATTTTCATATGAACAGGAAACACATGGACCATAAATCTACCGGTCTACTTGCCGGTACAGAGCCACAACAATGAATTAAAACGTACTACGAACAATAACCATCGAGAAACCCAACTGAAGAAGGAAGCCGTGCAAATCACCACAAGTAAGCAAATAGAGAAAAGCAGCAAGTACACTCTGGCAGTATTTACGCTGTTTGTGTGGGAAACTTTAAATGTTACATCGTAAAGAGATCTGGGTTATTGAAAGCAGCCAATGAGCTAGTTTTCATCTTCACCAACAACCCTGCACAGCACAGTTCTCTGACAACGGCCACGGAGCAGAAGACATTCTCACACCAGCCTCTCTTCTAAAATAGCATCCCAAACATTCCATAGAGATGGATCGGTGCAGCTGTTTCCCATTGGCAGAAAGACTTCGCTACATCACCACAGCAAGAGGATTTAAATTAACTCCAGAGCAACAGGATACTTGCATGAGACCACCAAAACAACGGGAATGACTGAAGTGCGATGCCATCCATTTGTCTGTCTGTCCAGCATGAACTAATATTTAAAGTTACTGATTTATCTGGGAGTAAGAGCACGTCAATCTCCACACTCCCAATTCTGAATAACAATATGATTTATTTTCGAAAACCTTGATTGTAAGGACAATAAATTAGTTTGGGAATGGCTAAATTCTCAACAACACACTGGCGGGACAAAATACCTCGCATCCACAAATCGGTGCATGTCAACGACAGGAGAGGACAAGACTCAAAGTTCTTAACAGGTGGGCAGCCGCAATAAATCAATATCAGGTTGCCCATACCATCTTCACTTTAGATCTCAACGTTATCCATAAGAGACGCGTAAACCACAATTAAAAAGGCTTGCCAGATTGACAACAAAGGCTCATCCTAAAATCTTCTCCGAGTTTCTGTTGTTGTAACTAGCAATATATCAGTTATTTAAATTTCACATGAGTGTACACTGTAAGCTAGCTAGGTGCCTGGCAAAAATATGTCAACCATAGCTAACTAGCAATCGTTACACAGGCTTGGCTACATTATTTAAAAAACACTGTTAGACATTTACTACAGTGGTTAGCTTAGTGAATTTGCTGGCTAGCTAACAAACAAACTAACTAGCTAACTAACTACCTAACGGCAACTGTTTTACAGCACAAAAGCAAATATGAGATTATGCACGCACTTGACACAGCAGGTAATGCGGAAAACAACTACCTGGCCAATCGCAGACAGGTAAGGTATTATCTGCAATGCTATAGACGTATTGCTAACTAGCTGGCTAGCAAACGTTACCTTCTTTAACTCCAGGCAGTTTGTTCTGATCGATGCTAAATTCAGCCATGATGTCAGCGATGTGTCAAAACCGTTTAGATTGAATTACTCTTCCGCGTGTTCCCGAAGGTTACCGGATTCGAGTGATTGTGTTTATGTCATAAACCCGATTGATGGTCAGGGTCGCTTTGATTAGTTTCGGTATTGCTAGCCACCTCGAAACCTCGCGTCTCCCGTGAGGATATTTGATTATCTGGCCTGCGTTTCGGTGGGAGGGGTTTGCACCGAACCCGGCTTCCTTCCCACGGTCAGCCATGTGCCCGGCTTAACGGACATACACTTTCTAAGGTGTCCTAATGAACACAAGGTGTAACAGGCAAACACATGTATAGATACATTTTGTCAACATGACAATGCGTCGTATAATACTGTTCACATTCAGAATACTTGTTCACGTCTTGCGCCATAGCCCGGTACATACAGGATCATCTTAATGGAACTCCCTCCCTCAGATTTCTGTGCGCAACCCTCCCACAGTCCCCTCCCTCTGTCTTCTGCTGCTGTGGATTTGATTAGCTAGTTTTTGGGCTAGTAATTCACTGACTAGTCGGCCAGCTACGGATAGGATACCCGGCCATACAAATTCTGTCGTGCTGAAAAAGGAATGGAAAATATTATTTATGTAAAACTGGAGATTATAAATGTGTCATAGTATAAATGTGTTTTTTTCTTTAGAACTTTCTAGTCAAGCAAAAAGTCGTATACATTTTCATAGTGATGGATTTTCATACATTTCAATCCTAATTCAAACTCTAAATCCGACCATTGACCCATAATCCTTTTAAACCTAAATCTTATTGTAACCTTTACCTCAAAACCAAACCGTAACCTCAATTTTTAAAAGCCTTTTTTGAAGTGAGGACCCACTTAAGGTCTTGGCTTTTCCATAGAAATGCTATACTTCTAATTCTAAGAAAATTACACACACGCTAAATTTCTAGTAAGAAATGTCAACTTTACTTTCTGCACTGAAATGACAATTGCTCCCCCTATTGAATACAGGAGCAAATTACACCAGTGTAACGACTACCTAAGCCCTGCCACAGACAACATGAATGTCAAACTTGTATGTTTTCTCAGACCTGCTTAACTATGGAACACCCTAATTAACTTGAATAACATAATTCCTGATCCATTTTAAACTAGTATGACATTCCAGTGACAATCACTTCTGTTGTATCACAAGATCAAACATCATTAACAGTTTAACGTTTGCCTACGGCGTACACACACAGCCATTTCAGATTAACACCAGAACATTCTGGTAGGTGTCAGACTGATAGTTGGAAACATGTCTTGACCTCTGTCCTCTGAAATCCACCACTAAGTGCAATGTCAAATAATTTCTCCTAAAACAGAAAGTATATGAAATAGAAACAATGCTGAATGTCATATACAACCAAATAGATACAGGTTACCAATACAAGTCTACAGAGGAACTCTGCCAATGATATTTAGCACAGTTGAACATTCAGTCCAACCAGTCTGCACTGACACCATTTATTAATTATATCTGTTAACAAATTCCGAAAGAGCCCCACACACATAGGCACAGTGTCTGGACACATCGTCCCTTTCAACATGAGTCACGGCTGGAGATCCACCAAGGTATTGATTACATTCTCCACAAGATGACAATCTCCTTCACAAGGCACAATATCTCCTTGATGTGACAAGGTTAATTCACGTTGACTAACTCTATCAAGTCCACGTCATCGAGCTCTGAAATACGTTTTACAAGGAGATGATTTGTGTTTGTCTTTTTCTGATGAGAGCCACTACTAGAATGTACAGCATTCTCAGCTGAAGACAAAAGGTAAATGGCATCCAGGAAGCTTGATGAGGGACACAATACCAGGCATTTTATTAAACGTAAATACTGAAGCCATTACATCAACAGAGGTGTGACATTTAATTTCTCTATGCAATCGACAGGCCAATGATCAGACCTGGTGCCAAAATTGAAGAGCTCATCTCTGAGCATGAAGAACTGTATATGGACAGAATCGATTAACGTTCAGAATTTCACTTATATCCAATATTCTATATACATTCTTAAGGAACTAATTGATGTACAACTCTATTTCCTATTGCTGCATAAAATGCAAATAAATACAGGATGCAATGATGTGCCAATCATTTATCCCTATATTTATTTGAAAATAGTACATAAGACAATAAGACAACATATAAAATGTTAAAACTGATAAATGTTGTTTTAAAAAAAAAATACATGCCCGTTTTGGATTTGATGCCTGCAACACGTTTCTTTTGCATCTTTACCACTGTGTTGCATCTTTACCACTGTGTTGCATCTTTACCACTGTGTTGCATATCTTCTTTTAACAACACTCTGTAAGCGATCTGACGAGACCAGTTTCTATCATTTTGAAGGTGAAGTGTTTTCCCATTTCTGCTTGAAATTGGATTTTAGCTGCTCAACAGTTCAAGATCTCCTTTGGTGTAAAGGTTTCATTTCATCATGCACCAACTGTTGTCAGTGAATGCCAGGTCTGGACTGCAGGCAGGCAAGTTCAGCACCCAGACTTACTAGAGAGCCATGTGTGCAGAATGGGCTTGGCATTGTCTTGTGAAATAAGCAAGGCCTTCCCTGAAAAATACATCATCTGGATGGCAGCATAGGTGGCTCCAAAACCTATATATTAGATTCAACTTTATTGTCCTTTAACAGTACAAGTACAGTTCAATAGTGCAGTTTGCATCCAACCAGAAGTTGCAGAGGGCAGTACAAACGGAATGCATTAGTGCAAGTGACAAATGAGGTGTCAAAGTGTGAATATGCAATAGGAAGTACAAACAGTATGCATTGTGCACATGGCAAATAAATAGATAGTTTCAACATTTGGTATGTTGTCTTTGTAGTACTACATATTGGGTTTAAATGATTTTACCATCATTGCATTCTGTTTTTCTTTACATTCTACACAGCGTCCCAATGGTTTTGGAAACAGGGTTGTAAAATAAAAGTGCCAAGAGCTGAGTGGCAAAATGTCCACCTTTGGCTGGTACATCTTTACCCCTGTTAATATATAAATCATTTGCTCTATTGACAAACAATCCCAGGAGGACATCAAGGTACATCAAGAGGAAGACGCATCTGTCTGGGAGACAACGTCTGACTGTCCGTAAATAACAGGCGACTGACATGGTCCTCATTCTGCTGGTTCTGGATCTGTCACGTTGATGAAGGGCCACTCACCCTGCTATCGTCCTCCTCACGATGGACGCTGGTTCAGTGACGGAAGCCACGGCACTAACTATTGGTTGAGCCCCCCCCTTCCTCCTTCCCTAACTGATAGGATAAAAGTATGTCTAGGACAGACCAATGGCAGTGTATCGCCTGAACAGGTGGAGGATCACTTGAAAGTTAGCGCTGTTGCTCCATTGCCATGGCCAGGGTTGTCTCCATTGTTGTCTGGCAGGTATTACCAGCCTTCCTGCTCCTTCAAGCGGCCCTCAGTGTGGAGGGCAGAAGCTTCTTCGACGCCGGTGAGTCTGCGTTGGGGAATGTGTAGCACTGGCTGACCTATTAAGAGATGGAAATGGTGTCAGTCTGAGGAGGCTTAGTTTCCATTTCTGGCTTGGATGTACTGTATAGTGTAGTGTATGTACTGTACAGCGTAGTGAATGTACTGTCTAGTGTAATGTATGTATCGTCTAGTGTAGTGTATGTACTGTATAGTGTAGTGTAGTGTATGTACTGTGCAGCGTAGTGAATGTACTGTCTAGTGTAATGTATGTATCGTCTAGTGTAGTGTACGTACTGTATAGTGTAGTAGATGTACTGTGTAGTGTAATGGATGTACTGTCTAGTTGGCCAAACTTTGTGCTGCAAGTATTGCAGTTTCAACTGTTAACGTAGTTGTGTAAATAATCTATTTATTATTAATATTAAAAATTAATTTGTGCATATGGTTTCAATAACATTAATGGTTTAAAAACTAATTTTCAATTAGTCAAAAATACAGCTATGTAAAATAATGTATGAACAAATTCATTTCATGGGTATGCATTAAACAGCAAATTATATTTGTATGGTCAAAGATTGTTATAGTAATTACAAATGTTTTGCCATTTCCTCATTCAGAAAACCATGTTCATCACCGGAGTGAAGAAACAGATTTCAAAAACAAGATTCTTGCACTGTTACTACATAAAAGCTTGATACCTTTTGGACGAAAAGATGCTTTGGGTAAGGCACTTACAGTGGGCCACAAACATATAATTCATATTGTCAATGTAGAGGACTGTGTGTAATACCTGGTGTGTAATACCTGGTGTGCAATACCTGGTGTGTAAAACCTGGTGGGTAATACATGGCTGGCATCCTTGTGATTTGTCACCTGCAGGTTTAGAACTGGCCAACAAACTAGCAGATCTGGAGCAGGTAAGTCACAATTTTTTCAACTTTCAAATGTAAGGCTTGAAGTTTAGGAACAGATACTTCTACTTGACTCAGACACGGTGTGTACGTTCCCTGGAAGAATCCCCTTCTAAAATGTATCTGTGAATGTGTGACTGTTTTTTTTGTTGGTAGTGCCGATCAGAGGGTTTAGAACGAAGGCTAATTAATGGCCTTTTTTTGCCTGTCATATAAACCAACCCAGCATTTGTTTTTATCACTTGTTACCAGTGATGTTTTGACAGTGTAACCTGTGTTTTATTTTTTACTGATTTCTTTTGACAGACTGTGACAGTAGTTCTTCTGACAGATTGCATCCTGTGTTGTTTCTTCCTTCTTTTTTTTTACACTTTATAAGCAGTTTCCTTCTGATGGATTGTATCCATAGTTCTTTTGACATTTTATGACCAGTTGGTCTTTAACAGATTGTTGATTTCTCAGTCAGTGACCAGTGTTCTTACTTTAAGATGGAGGCTCTAAAGGTGGAGTTGCATCAAGGAGGGGGGCTGTCATCTCAAGCATTAGTGGAAGACAAGTCAGTACAGAGAAAAAGGACTGAGCGTAAGTTACTGACGCTGGAAATAATTGACTTCACCATTACATTTTATTTCAAAGACGACTCCCCATATAAAATAATAGTTGACAGTTGTTTTATTTTATATCCACAGCTTGTTTCTGGAAGTACTGTGTGTGACGGCTTCACGACTCTTTCTGCAGCGTCTCCAAAGAATGAAGACACAAACACAGACACAAACACAACTCAGCCATGACATAATGGAACCTTCTTATTACATCACGTCCACACAGCCTCCTGCTGCGTTCTGAACCAGGGACAAATGGTGGTTTGACCATCTTACTACAACCCAAAGTATTGCTGGATCAAATTAGTGCGCTGGCAAAGTGAAATATCTATCATTCTGTCTTTGAGCAAGACAGTATCCATAATTGCTCCTGTTAATTACTCGGTAAAAGAGCTTCTGCAAAATGACAAAAATGAAAATGACTGAATAAGTCTGTGCCACCATGGTTTCTAATTCTAATTGAAAGTAGTTGGTTGACTCAACAGAGAGGACGATTAGGGAAAAAGTTAATCCAAGTAAGAGTTAGGGTTTATTGTAGGTACATGTACTAACCTTAGTCAAATTACAATTTAAGATCCAATTTCAAATGTCTGGCCCTCTCCATTGGTTTAACCAATCAGAATGGTGGGGCTAAAATCGGGTTGTATTGTTAATGCATATTACATCAAATAATCTATCATCTGTATCGATATGTACTGTATAAGATGTTACTAAAGTATATTTGATGTGACAAGGTATTGCAAGCAAAACTAGCACCCAGTGCAAATGCCTACTTCTCAATAGGTTGAATTTGTCTCCCTCTGATGTTAAATGGAGGCAATGACACAAGACATGTTACATAGGATCCTTTTGAACATTTTGGATCTGCTTGCCCGAGTGACACATGTTTATAACACCGTCCTGAAGACCCAAACTGACAATCACTATATTAGTTAGTATGATAAATTAGTATGATAAACAGAGTGTATACCTGTGTGATAACAATACAAAAATATATACCAGTGTTACAAATATATACCAGTATGGCATACTGTAAGAACGTCCAGATAAATATGTATCTTGTACATGTCTACTAAAGTATGGCAATACATCACATATAATGTATTCCTGCTTGCAATAAATAAAGCAGCACCCTGCTGTGGGGACACTGTTTATCCAAATGACCGCCCTGCATTTGTTTTAGTTCTCCTTTGCGTGTATCCAAATGACAGTCCTGCGTTTGTTTTGGTTCTTCTCTGAGTGCATCCGAATGACAGTCCTGCATTTGTTTTGGTTCTCCACTGCGTGTATCAAAATGACAGCCCTGTGTTTGTTTTGGATCTCCTCTGCATGTACCCAAATGACAGCCCTGCGTTTGTTTTGGTTCTCCTTTGCGTGTATCCAAATGACAGCCGTGTGTGACACAGACAGCTGTGGAATGAGTTCTGAGTCATGGCCTCGGTCTGAACATCGAGCAGACAGGTTTCTGTCTGTGTCACACAGAGATTGTAGGGAGACCTTTGAAAAATCTGTAAGCCTGGGACATGGCTTATATGAAATAAACTGGGGAATGGTAGCTTAGTAATACTTACGACTCAACTGCCGCTGTGCGTTCTGATAGTAACTGTTCATTGCTCAGGGTCTTATACAGACAATGAGGAAACAATGAAAAAAACTACATAATGCACCTCAGTAATCTCCCTCAAAATAATGTTTTGAGGACCCAGTTCTCACATAGTTGACATACATCACAATTTCATGTAGTTGACAAAGGATTCAATTTTAGGTCTGTTTCTGTTCAGTCTCTTTAATTCAGTAAGAAATGTTTTTCTGCTGATGACACAGTACTCTACTTGTCTGCTTCTCCTGAACTGCTCACACAACTATAAGTGCTCACACACCTATGTAGAGTATATGTACAGTATACATATACATGCTTGCTTTCGCTTCAGTATTGAAACCTCTGGATTCAGTGTTGCTCTGCACTTCATTACTGGTATAAATGTTTCTACACATCACTGTCTATTACACACTATCTATTATACACCAGCCTTGCAATGACTGGCACGTCTTATCTGCCCATGTTCAAGAGCCAGATGAATGAAACCCAGACCGGCCAATGCTGGCACCCTGCTTAGATACGTTTTAAGGAAATAGGAGTGTATCCTCCCGAGTTGTTTGCATTCCAGGAATTCAGTATATACTGTAAGGAAGAACAGCATCTCAAGAAGAAGGTGTTTGCATTCCAGGAATTCAGTATATACTGTAAGGAAGAACGGCATCTCAAGAAGAAGGTGTTTACATTCCAGGAATTCAGTATATACTGTAAGGAAGAACGGCATCTCAAGAAGAAGGTGTTTGCATTCCAGGAATTCAGTATATACTGTAAGGAAGAACGGCATCTCAAGAAGAAGACTGTTGTGGCTCGTCTTGTTTGAAAGGTGGGTATAACAATTACATACATCTGATATGTATTGTTTTATTTATTCTGGTCATTGCCAAAATAATGCATATATTTATAAAAATGTATAGAACATTGAGACTAAATATGAATGATTTCTTAGTGGTATAAGGGGAAACATACTCTTTTGAAATGGTGTATATTTTAAGCACTGTTACATAGTTCCACTCTAAGGAAGTATAATATGGCTCACGAGCATCTGTAATCTGTCGTTAGAATTTAGTAGAACCACCACTACAAGCGTTTTTTAGCTTTAGATTCTATTAAATAACCATTAGAGATAATAGAGACAACCAATGCATGTTCCAAGCAAATCAACTTTTATAAAATTGAAACCAAAAAGCTACATTTGAAGGTAATATTTAGTATTATGTTACTTAAATGTAATATAGCATGTTTTCCCAATTTTCTTATTTACTGCATTTCAATTATTGAATTCACCTTAAGGTTTTTATGAGCCATGGAATGACCTGACGTTGGTATATTTCTTCCTTCCAGAGGGATCATGTGGAGTGTATTCCTGATTCTACTTGTCCGACCTCCACTCGTCCTCAGTACAAACTGTCCCACAGGCTGTGAGTGCAACGTGCAGGGGGACGTCAGATGTGTAGGCAACATCACGGACGTCCCGAAGGGAATGCCCAAAAATGCCAGCCTACTGCAGCTCAAAGGTACCGACGTGAAGGTCTTGAACGATCATAGTCTGGCCATGCTTCCCGTGATGCTTCGTTTCAGCATCGGCAACAGCCTCCTGGACACAATCCACCCTGATGCCTTCAAAGAGGCCAAGCAACTCCTCTCCATCAAGCTGTCTTTCAACAACCTCTCCAGTCTCCCTCCACGGGTGTTCAAATCCCTGGCAAGCCTGGAGCAGCTGCATCTGAATGGCAACCAGCTAAAGTCCATCGCCTCTGTGCAGTTTGAAGGTCTGGTCAGCTTGACGGAACTGGATGTCAGTAACAACGCCATCGCTTTCCTTGCCCCCGACGTCTTCCGCAGTCTGGGTCACCTGCGCTTCCTCAACCTGGGGAGGAACTCCCTGCAGCGACTGCCTCCCAGCGTGTTCCACTTATTGACACGGCTACAGGTCCTGATAGTCTACCAAAACAGTCTGGAGGCTCTGGAGCCGGATGCCTTCAATGACCTGTCCGACCTCCAGGATCTCCGGCTGAATGGCAACCAGATTGCCCACATCCCTCCCAAGGTGTTCTGGGCCCTGGGCAACCTCATGACCCTCACCATGTCGTCCAACCAGCTCCAAGGCTTCCCAGAAGAGAGCTTCTACCACCTTCCAAAACTTACCAAGCTGACCATCTACAAAAACCCTCTATTGGCACTTCCTGAAAAGTTGATGGGCCCAATGCCCATGATGAAGGAATTCTATCTGTATCAAACCAATCTCACCACGGTGCCTTGGAACCTGTTTGCCAACATGAGCGGGTTGGAGCAGCTCCACCTTCACCTTAACAGCCAGCTGAGAGAGCTGCCACCGAACCTGTTCTGCTGCCTGCCCAACATCCAGAAGCTTTCCCTCAAGTCCAACGATATCCAGGATCTACATCCAGATCTCTTCTCCAAGCTGGCCCTTTTGAGGACCCTGTTCCTAAATGACAACAGTCTCCGCTCCCTCTCTGTGGACATCTTCAAGGGCAACCCCAGCTTGGAAGTCATCAACCTGAAGAACAACCAGCTCCAGACCCTTCGATCAGAAGTCTTCTTCTCAGCAGGGGGGCTGCGGGCTGTTACTTTGAGTGGAAACCCGTGGGATTGCAGGTGTGACATTAGAGAAATTGCAGTTTGGATGTCGCTGAATGAAGCTGTTGTCACTAATGTGTTTGATGTGATATGCATTAGTCCGTACACCTTAATGCTCCGCCCCGTCAGATCCCTAAGCGAGGAAGAGTTTGACTGCAACAATGCCTCATACAGTAGCCAAACCACATTAATTAATGTTTCTACGACACCTGAAGCTCCAGGTCCCAGGGGGACAGACACTGTAGACATCACAACCACCCTCAACACTACCTCCCAGGCCTCAACAACCCAACAAAAAGATGTCAGATCCAGGTTCCCACCAAGAGTGTTCAGGCCCACTTCAACTGCCACACCAACCATCAAACCTTTTGGTATTCTTAAAGACGAACACATATCAACACCTGCAAGCTCAGAACCCCTCCCCCTTCAAACAACCATCAACCCTTTTGGCATTCTTGAAGACGATCACATATCAACGCCCCGAAGCTCAGCACCCCTTCCCCTTCAAACAACCATCAACCCTTTTGGCATTCTTAAAGACGAACACATATCAACGCCCCGAAGCTCAGCACCACTTCCCCTTCAAACAAGCAGTGACCACTTCCTGTCTCCGTCCTTCCACAACTGGTTGGTGATTGAGGATCGTCCAGAGTTTGTGCACAACAACCACCTGAAAGGCCGGACGTACCTGTGGATGTTCCCTCCCAACCAGGCGTACGTCTGGTTCCTTGTGGCCCTCCAGATCCTGCTGGTGTCTGCTGGCGTGGTCCTGATCCTGGCTGTTATTTATGGGATGTACCGCCTCAACCAGGCACTGGAGGACCTAGGAGCAGTGCTCACAAACAGGAAACATATGATATCAGAGAGGAAGCAGAGAGACCACGATAAACTGTAGTCTTTCAACTTCCAGGCAAAATTGTGTTGTTGGAAAGTGGATTTCAGCCAACACACAATTATCATCCAACAGTTTGTCAACAGTTTATCATCCAACAGTTTGTCAACAGTTTATCATCCAACAGTTTGTCAACAGTTTATCATCCAACAGTTTGTCAACAGTTTATCATCCAACAGTTTGTCAACAGTTTATCATCCAACAGTTTGTCAACAGTTTATCATCCAACAGTTTGTCAACAGTTTATCATCCAACAGTTT